>BQNB010046968.1:0-43417 GCA_026074375.1 Tanacetum coccineum | reverse complement strand
ACTAGCCGTTCTCATTACCGGGGCATCTCAAAGCAGACAATACGGTAAGAGTGAACCGGTAAGTTACTATCTTCCTGATTAAGCCTTCAATTCGTGTTCATCTCTCCTATATCCAGATACCCTTGTGAGGCTTCCCATAGACATAAGATTGAAACTTGATTTATAAATCAGTCGGTGTGTTAAGATGCAAACGGTTTTTATAACACACCAACAGTTTTAACTTTTTCAAAATTCATACATCAATTTATAAGCTGGACCGAATCGATCAACTCAACCATAAGACCCGATCTCTTTCGGTCAACAGGCGTCCACTTTCTCTTTGGCATCTCCGTGTTGTAATCCAGACAAAAGTCGAGTACTCTGTGATGAATCTCATTGCGAACAAACTTGAGTGTGTCATCCAAGAACTTGTATAGCTCATCACCTCGTAAAACTCTTTTCTATTTGTTCAGGTCTTTATAGACAATTCCTGGTGGATCATATGATGGAGTGTAGGGTTCTTTGAATTCAATCTCAGGAAAGGTCTTCTGAGGTTTGGTGATGTTAAGCTTCTTCTGGTAACTCTCTACACCAAGCTATAAGTCTTCAACACGTCTCTTAAGGATTAGACTTCTTGTAAACATACGAAGGGCCACAATAAAGTCAACAATAATGTTCCCGTCGAGGTAGAATAGCTTGTGTTGGACAGCAAGAAGAAGCATATCTTCAATTTCGTTCAAGTGTAGATCAACTTAGTCACCTTCTTTAAACGTATAAAGTTGTTAATCGGATCTTTTCACCACAATCTCTTCTAAGTGACCATATCCGTGCAATTTCTTCACACTTACACTCTTCACACCAAGAATAGCCTTAGTAGAGTAAACATTTTGCTTGGAAAATTTGTTTACCTGAGATCGGTACCATAATTTGCATCTTTCTCCCAAGTGCTTGATTCCCATTAATGCATCTTTGCCATATGCATGCTTGATGGTACTCCAAAGTGTAGGGACCATGTATTCAATTCCTTTGATCTTATATCGAGTAGCCTTTGTCTTCGTAATAGATGTAGTGTATGTTACCTCTGGATCAGAAGTCTTCAGATATTCCAGATCATTATTGAAGAAATAGTCAGCAGCAACGGTTTGATGACCTGGGGTCCTTGTAAAGGAAGAGGCTTGGATAGATCAAACAGGTAATGATTTCCTTTTGGATTATTCCAATCAAGCTTGTCTGTTAAAGCATTGAAGCACTCTTGGAATTTATACTTAAGTTCGATACTGCTAGAGCATGTGCCTTTTAACAGATTGAAGGCAGGTCCTAACAAGATATCCTAAGTGAGATTTTCGATCTTGAGTTCATTCAACACGTACTTGGAGAAGTCAATAGGAGTGGCCATGAGATCTTTGAATGTTAGAGGATCGTTTAAATCAGAGACCATCTGGTTGAACCAAGGTTGTGCGGGTTGATCAAGTACAACCTGACGCTTGTTCCATTCAGGATAAGGAGTAGGAGGCCTTGGAGGTTGCTTGAACCATTCTGGATTCAGAGTCTTTAAAGTCTTGGGTTTAGAAGCAGCTTGTGGTTAATTATCATCATGAGCTACATCATCACCAGCATCATCCATAATCACCTCAGCAGTAGGTTCTTCAACTGGTTCCTTTGCCGGAGCAGACTTACCAGTTTTAGAGCCTTTAGTCAGAGTCTTACCTTTTGGGGTTTCCTTGGTGGAGGATGGCTTCTTAGAAGATTCAGACTCTTTTGTTCTTTTCCTCTTGGTTTTCTTACCATGGTTTGGTCCAGCTGGAGGGTCTTCATCATCATCGTCTTCATCATTGTCATGCTTTCTTTTGTGGTCTTTAATTGTGTCAGCGACTCCCTTATCCATTGCGTTTTCATCTTCAATCAACGCTTCCATGAGTGCATGGTACAACGAATGATTGGTAGGATTTCTGTTAAAAGACTTGTTAGCATGCATGGATTGGTAGAGAGCGCTTTTAAGATCATATTCTTCAAGAGCCGCCTTGTCAGTAGACTTGATGGTGAACTGTGGGTTCTTTTGACTCTCAGCTTGTTCCTTCTTAATCTTGAGAATCTCTGAAGGACTTTTCTCAGATTCTTGTTCAGTTGTTGGTGTCGGTTTCTTGGTTAATTTAGGAAGATGCTGCAAAGAATATTTATGAATGAGATATGCCATGTGTTTTTGCAGTTCCTTTTGAAATACATCTCCGACTTTGGTATCAAGATAACTATCAACAACTATTGGAACATAGGACTGGAGAACATCAAGAGCTACAGAAGAATGATCACTAGTTTTCAACTCAGACACATCTTTTTCTAATTTTGCAACTCTTAATTTAACAGCAGTGAGTGCATTAGATTCAGGAACAGCAGTAGTGATGGTTGGAGCATTAGTTGTGATTGTTGGTGTGGGAATTGGTGTTGTTGTTTTTTGTGCAATTAAGATGATAGGTGACACTTGAGGTGAGGGGTCAACAGTTGTAACTGGAGTTTCACTGACAATCTCTGGTATAGGTAGAAGATTTGTTGTCTCTGGAATCACTGAAACGGGAATATTCTGTACTGATAGAGACTGGATCTGGGGAGTTTCGTGTTGGATAGGAATATCCAGCAAAGAACTAACATCTGCATCTGCAGAGTCCTTAACAGTACTAACTAAGGAAGAATCAGAAGAAAGTTTATGGAATTGATCACCAAAACCTGAAGATACAAATAAGCTTGAGCTTGATGGAGGGAGTTTTGTTTTCTTGGTATCATCCTTTGCTTCTGAAGTCTTTTCAGCTTCTTCCTTTGCTGCATCAGTAATCTCTTCATCACCTTTATCAGAACCTTCAACTTCAGCATCTTTCATTTCTTCATCCTTATCCTTGCGCACACATATCTTGTACTTATAAATATCATCCTCATCGGATTCAGTTTCGACATCTTCATTATCAGCGTCTTGTGTATCACTGACATGATCATCGCCTTCATCATCAGCATCACCATCTTTATCATCCTTCTCAGCATCATCATTATCATCATCTGAATGTTCACTTTCTTGTTCATCTCCCCACTCAAGAATGACCTTCACTTTAGTGATGTCCTTATCCTCATTAGGAACCCCTGGTTTAATACCAGTTCCTTTACTTGAGGCTGCAGAGACGACTGTGGACTCATCGGGAACCCCTAGTTTACTTCCAGTTCCTTTATTTGAGCCTCTAGTACCTGGTTGTCTTCTGCTAGTCTTCTTACTTTCCTTTAGAGCTTTCATAATGTTTGCAGCTTCTTGTACATCAGGAGTAAGAGATGGAGCACCTTTAAGCTTTGTCTTTGAAGTGGCGGGTTTTGACTTTAGAGCACTTAGAGTATCTTGAATTACTATACTCTTAGGGCTTCTTCCACCAGACTTCTTTTCTACAGATTCAGTCACGATCCTAGCATGTGTAGCATGGACTTTCCTTGCTGCTTTTGCTTCTTCAGCTTCAGTTTGACTGATAGACTTAGAAAATTATAAGGCAGCATCAAGATCATCAGAGATAATGTTGTCATCAGATGACAATGTGACTTTCTTCTTGACTCTTCTGCTAGAAGTTTTCTTCTTAACTGGTTCAGGTTCAGGTTCAGACTCTTCGGATACATCAACAGTTTCCTGAGATTCCCCAACAGTCTTCTTGCCTTTTGAACCTTTACCCCTGCATTTCGTGGGTGGGATCTAATTTGTTGAATACTTGATGAACATCTGATATGATTCTGAATGCTTGATTGTATCAGTCAGCATCACATCAAGAATGGGAAGTCCATATTCTTGATAGTCTTCACTTATTCTGACAAACTTTAGCCTTCTTACAATCCCATCGTATTTGATTGTATGATAGTGCTTGTAGGAAACTAGAAGGGGGGTTGAATAGTTTACCGGTTAATTGTCTGTTTTAAAACTTTGCTTAGAAAATTGTTTGATTCGAGTTGTATATCAATCAATCAACAATATGAATCACAATTAAACTATCTAATGTAATGAACTAAGTAAACAATAACAATATAGAGAGATAGAGAAAGAAACGATCAAACCAAGACACCAAGATTTATAGTGGTTCGGCTATGAAGCACCTCTTCGTTCCTACTCTACTCCCCGAGTACTCCACTCGAGATTTCACTATGTCAACAAGCTCCCTTTAGGCGGAGAAAACCGTTTACACGTCGCTTACTTTCTTTTTCGACACTAAGCTAGATGTCGAGTCCTAATCTTAGCTAGAACTAATCTAAGACTTCACTAAGTCTTTATACACTCACAAGATATATACCCTTGGATTGGCACACAATCCAAATCACACCAATACATAATTTACACTATTGGATCTACACACAATCCAATTTACACAACAACACAAAGTAAATATAATGAAGATTTGTGATCTTGAGGAGGAAGAGAGAGATCACTTGATAACAATTCGTATGTAGAAGAATACGATTGTTCTTCTCTTGCACTTGATTAGAAGAAGAAGGGAGGAAGAAGATTAATCACTGATATAAAGATCAGGGTATGTTAAGTGATCAAGATAGTGTTTAGAAAGAAAGAAAGAAGAGAGAAAAGTAGATCTGAGAAAATTCGTGGCAAGAGGTTTTGTTTTTCAGATGGGGTGGCCTAGTATTTATAGAAGACAAAAAAGAGTCGTTATGCTGGCGGCGGTCCCGGCGGTCCCTAATATATAAGGGGGCCGCCAGGCCTATAAGGGGGCCGCCGTAGAGTACGCTCCTCTTTTTGTCTTTTTGTGGGGAAGGTGTTATCTGTTTTAGAACCTTCCATTTTAGGGGGAAAATCTGATTTCAAATTTAATGTTTTAATAAAACATTTCTTTTATGAATAAATATTTTGTTTTTATATTTTTATAAAAACACTTTTGTAGAAATGTAAGGTTTAAGAAAAAATATTTTCTTGATCACTAATCATGTTTAATGATTTGTTTATTCATACCTTAAGTGATTAATCTTAGAAATAGAATTTTATGATTAGTAATTTATAAACGTTTATTTTTATCGTAAACGTTTTTACATTTTGTTATTATCAAAACATTGAGAGGTCGAAAAATATAAATAACGTTTTTTAGACATTATTTGTATTAACAATCTCCCTCTTTTTGATGATGACAAAACATAAACTCATTTAGTATAAAAGTAGAAGTTTATAAATTATTAATGAGTTTAATTCTATTTCTCCCCTATTTTTTCGAATCCAAAAAGGTTGATCGTCGAGTCGTAGTAGAGAGAAAGAAATCGACGATTAAAGACTCCCCCTTGATGTAAGCTCCCCCTTGTTCGGGGCACCAAGGGATTGATCTTACGATGATTTGTTTGCTACTAAACAAGGTTAGAAGTACAAGTGCAAGCCAACATAGCATGACAAATATCTTAAGAGAATAAATCACACTTTTTGAAACTCATAAATAAAGTTCATTCAAATTGGTAGAAATATCATACATAGTCATAAGGACAATATATGATGATACAACATAAGCTAATGATAACAAAACACAACATATTAAAGCATAGGTGAACATGAATCTAAAAATACATTAATCCTAGATGATTCATGATTCATAGATATGACTTTTAAACAAAATGTCTTTGGATTATCAATTATTAAGCCATTTGAAAAAGGGTCTATGGTTGAGGTGGAAAATGAGTTATGAAGGCAGTGGTTAGAAGATACTCGAGATGAGCAAAGATAATGTTCATTTCATCTCGAAGGTTTAAATGTAGGTTACGGTTGTGGAAACAACAAATACAAGTTGACCCATGATAGTCATGATAGTTGTAGTAGAGTGGATGTCCTATGATAGGAGGTTGAGGTGGTGGTGGTGATGGTGAAGGTGGACTTGAGAGATTTTCAAAAGGTGTGATTGGTGATAGTGATAGAGTGATATCCAAAGAAGGAAGGCTTTAAAGTGGTTGAGGGATTAAAGGTCTAGGATGGACATCCAAGATGTTCTCAAGAAAAGGGTTCAAAGGTTGAGGAGAGGTTGGTTCAATTGAGGATGGAGGTGAGATTTGAAGTTTTGATTGAAAAGAAGAAGATGTATTATCTTGGCTTGAGGAGGTTTGATTTGTGGACGGAGTTTTTGATGATGCATTTGGAGGAGTTGGGGTTGAGGAAGTAGTGGTAGGAGAAGGTGTAGTGGTGACTTCTTCATCACTAGAGATGTTGACAAATAGTTGTCTAGGAGGGATTATGGTTAATTTGATTTTCTTGGAAGGGTTTGAAGAAGAAGCATTGGTGGAATTCATGGTAGAGTTTGGTTGAGGAAAATGAAGATGACAAGAAGAATAAGAAGAGGGCTTATTTAATTTGAAAGCAAGTGATAAAAATGGAAAAGCATGTGAGTTAAGAAAACACTTTCTAAAAGTTGTTTAGCAATATGCAGAAGTGTTAGCTGGGTCTAAGAAAGAATAGTCAACTACACAGAAAACCAAGAGTCACGGTAAAATTTTCATGACTTCTGATGGCGGTCCTATATTTATATGGCGGTCCCAGATATATTAGGGGGCTGCCCTTTATATATGGGGGCCGTTCTCTGGAGACAGGAAATTTTTCTAGTTTTCCTGATTTTCTGTAAATCCTGTATAGAAATAATTTCCTATTTTTCCCTTTTGTAGTCAATTCACGAATCATCTATCATTCAACCATCAAGGTTATAAAACTAAATATCCTAAGCTTAACCAAGAAGCTGTATATAGCAAATAGGAACATTCTCAACATGCCATAATAATCATAAGATACAACTAGAGAGTAATTCAGGTGTACGCGAACAGGTTTTAGATGATAAAATTAAATGATTCATCCAAAGGCAAGTAATGCTCCCGTAAATAAATATCAGCCAAGTAGTCATAAGTTTAAAATGTCTAAGCATAGATATTAGTAATAAATAGATAATAATGTCTAAACCAATTCCTCATTTTAACATTTTCTTTAAATCTTCCACAAGTATCGGAATCTTTTTCGATATGACCTTAGTCCACCACTGCTCACATTCTCTTAACTAGCACTTGATGGTAACATGATTTTTGGTTTTGGCGGGTGTAAGAAGGTTCATTGTTTGGTCAATGACTCTTAGTGGGTTTAGAAAAAACTGAGGAACATAATTGGTTAAGGAATTGACATAACGAAAGGGAGGGAGTGCTTGCACACGAGGTCCCTTCGTTATTTTCATTATCGTCATCATCATTGAGATGAGATGAGGATGGTTAATCTAAAAAAAATAAATAAAAAAAAAGAAAAAAAAAAAAGAAAGGTGGAGGAGGAAGTGGAAGGACGACCTCTTCTCGTGCCACGATCCCTTTGAACTTTTCACCTTAGTTGGGCGGCAAGAGGATTCATGATATGATCGTACAAAACATAGGAATCATTGGATAACTTAGGATATTCATCCATGATGAATTTAAACAAACGGGTTAATAGCATTCCATAGGGTAGAATTAGCGGAGCTTGTTTAGTGACCCACTCTATTCGTTTTGTCATGTAATAGGCAAGATTGAATTTTTAGAGATGGAACAATCACAATAAAGCATATACAAAGACATCGCCAGAACATGAGATCCCGATTACCCCCCCAGACGGAAGGACGTTATACCGAATGTAATTCCTTATATTGGTTTCAAAGTTTGGACGATTACTCATGAGTGAGGATTTGGATATTCGAGACATCAATCTCTTCCTCAGAGACGATGCGAGCGGACTTGACCTTCTCGATCAATACAAATAGATGAGATGATGTCCTCAATAGGAGGAAGGTTGGTTTGATATGGACCATCCGAAGGGATACTATATGCCAACTCACCAAGTCTCCATCTATCGGTGAAGACATACGCGCCTTGACACAGAACGTCAAGAATTTGAGCAAAAGTTTCAAGAAAGTAGGAGAAGAGTTGATTTTGAATCACAAACTAGACAAACATTTGACCTTCGTCGAAATAATTGAGTTGAAATTGACTATAAAACTCAAGAATGAAACGAGGACAGATTTGTTCATTTATTTTAACAGTTAAACTCAACAAAGTGGAATAAAGACCGATCATAATTTAGATCTGTAAAGTTGTCAAAAACCACCCGACCCTCATGGATATAGCGTTCTTCAAGGTTCATTAGTTTTTCTCTTATTGGAGTACGGAATTCATGTGAGATTTTAGGGATATAGTATCTTGTATTTTTGTAGTCTTTAGATGATTTTTGAGGCATTGTCACCTAAGGTAAATTAAACAAGATCACATTTTAATTTCTTATATATGTATTGATGTTTTGAGTTAGTGCCTAGTGTGTGCCTATATGCAACAAATGTGGAGTAACGATTAACTCGACCTAGAAATAAAATCCTAAGAGTTAACCTAAACCCAGCCTTGCCATAGCTAGACGCCATATTCTGCTGTTACGTCAAGATTCTTTCCTCCTCGCTCCTTAATTTGATTTTGCTCATCCAAACAAGTCGAAAAATACATATGAATTATGTATCTCGAAATTTGTTCATGAGATCATTATGCATGTGTTTGAAAATGTTTTTAGGTTGTATTAACAATGCATAACAACAATTTTATTTTGTTCCTAACGTGAGTGATTTGAAAAATAAAATTGGGGTTTTAGTTCAAAATTAATTTTTCTACAAACTCACTAATATGTACAAATCATATGTCTACAAGAAGCATATTCGTTGTACATTGTATCCTAGTAGTTCTAATTGAACAAAATTGAAAGAAAAATAGAAAATCCTCAATTTTGATTTTTGGTGTTCATGATGAACCCTAGACTCAAATTGAAAGAAAATAGATGAAATGACTTACAATTGATGATCTTTGTGATGTATAAGGATTTGATTATTAGTGTTGCGATTTTGACTTAATTGATGTTTTTAATGGGTTGGGATGTCACGAGTTTGTGCGGGTGGGTTATGTTGTGTGTTTATGTCACTTGCACACAAGGGGAGTAGTTTTGTTTTTTGTGTTTGAATAATTTTTGTTTACAAGTTTTTATATTTTGATTTCTGATGGTGGTCCCATATCTCCTGTGTCCTAAAATATATTAGGGGCCGCCTAATGGGGGCCGCCATCAGGCTTACTTTTTTTGAACTTGATTTTAACAAAAAAATTTGCTGAAGATGAGGAGACTTATTTATTTGCATTTCGCGAATCAAAGGTGCTTCAAGTACTTCGGATAGAAAGATATTTAATTTGTCCACGACACGAGTAGAACACAAACTATAACTAGAGACAGTAGAAGGAGAATCGGTCTATATGATTTATTGAATGTGTTCCATCATTCCTAAACTAAGACGTAGATAGTTTAAATGATTCACTCTAAGGGGTTTAGTAAAAATGTAGTCGAGATGTTGTCGACGGACGACACTTTTCATCATTAGAGATATGTCCTTTTTGGACATTATCGACGAAGAAGTGTGACGTATTTGATTGGTGTTTGGTACGAGCGTGTTGCACCGAGTTTATTTGCTAAGGTCAATTACTGCCTTTTTGATGTCACACAAGAGGGAACAGTCGATCAAGTCGTAAGTCGTAGTCGATGAAGTTTGTATCATTCCATAATGCTTGAGTTGACATGCTTTTCCTGCCTTACAGTATTCGGCTTCGTAGTGATAAGAGCTTAGAGCACGGTTCAGTTACGTCGAGAACCAAGATGTTATAACCAACACCTACGAACGTACACATACCGCTATGCTTTTTTCGGTCCACATAATCTCTCGCATGATCAGAGTCAACATATACTACGGTTTCTATGTCGATCCCCTTAGGATACCATAATCCTAAGTGCGTAGTGCCTTTAATGTATCGGAAGATACGCTTAACCCATCACGGTGAGAGGATTTGGAGCCTCTTAAAGCGGGAACAAAGGGCAGAACTCAAAACATGATAACGGCCCTACACTGTTAGGTATAAAAACTACCTATCATGCCTCGATACCTTGGTACTATTCTAACCGACTCACACTCATCAACTTTCTGAGTTTATAAATAACGGAGGACATGGGGTTTCATTGGAGTTTATTATATACACATTCTAGACCAAATATTCTTAAGCATTTCTTTAATATACTTAGATTGATTAAAGAATATACCATCTTCCATTTGTTTAATTTGTAATCTAAGGAAGAAGTTAAGTTCACCCATCATGCTCATCTTGAACTCGTCATGCATGATTTTGGCAAATTCATCACACATGTCTTGACAAGTCGAACCGAATATAATGTCATCGACATATATTTGAACAATGACGAGATTTGAACTTTTCTTCTTAGTAAAAAGAGTGTTATCTACCATTCCCATTTTATATTCATGTTTAATAAGAAAAGCTTTTAATCTATCATACCAAGCTTTGGGTGCTTGCTTAAGACCATATAAAGCTTTCTTTAATTTATAAACATGATCCGGTTTTTCAAAATCAATGAATCCCGGAGGTTGTGCCACGTATACCTCCTCATTGATAAAACCGTTCAGGAATGCACTTTTTACATCCATTTGGAATAATTTAAAATCTAAGGCGCAAGCATAGGCTAATAATATCCTAATAGATTCAAGTCTAGCAACCGGGGCATAAGTTTCATCATAATCGATGCCCTCTTGTTGGTTGTAGCCTTGAGCAACTAACCTAGCCTTATTTCGAGAAACAATACCGTTCTCATCTAACTTATTTCTAAACACCCACTTAGTTCCTATAATTGTCATATTCTTAGGTTGTGGAACTAACTCCCAAACGTCGTTAGCAATGAATTGATTTAATTCTTCTTGCATGGCGACTATCCAACTTTCATCTCCTAAGGCTTCATTTACATTCTTAGGTTCTATAGTTGATATAAAACAGTAGAAGTTACTTTGGTTTTGGGCTTGTGATCTAAGGGTTCTTTGGTTGAGGTTTCCTATAACATTTTCTAAGGGATGGTTCCTAGATTCCTTAATATTGACTATTTCGTCAATCTCTAATGTTTCATCCTCAACAACATTTTCTAGGTTTTTCTTTTCGATTTCCCTAATAGCTTCTTCTTCATCTAGATCATCATCCACCAAGGGTGATGTCTTAGAGGGTGGAGGAGTTTCATCGAATGTCACGTTGAGTGATTCTTCGATTTTCCTAGTGTGTTTATTAAGAATGATATAGGCTTTACTATTTTGGGAGTAACCTAGAAAGACACCTTCGTATGACTTTGGGTCAAACTTGGTAAGGTAGTCTTTAGTGTTTAAAATGAAGCACTTGCTTCCAAACACTCTAAAATAGTCAAGAGTAGGTTTCCTACCTCTTAAGATTTCATAAGGTGTTTTTCCTAGAATGGCTCTAATTAGGATTCGGTTGAGAATATATGTTGAAGTATCTACGACGTTACACTAAAACTTTTGTGGTAACGATTGCTCGTTCAACATGGTTCTACTCATTTCCTGAAGTGTCCTATTTTTCTTTCAACCACGCCTTTTGATTGAGGAGTGCGTGGAGCCGAGAAGTTATGAGTAATACCATTGGCATTACAAAATTCTCCAAATTGTACTTCATTATCAAATTCTCTACCGTGGTCGGTTCTTATTGACACTATTGTACATTATAATTGGTTTTTGATTTTCTTACTAAATATTTCGAATTAATCGAAAGCTTTGGTTTTATTCTTAAGAAATCTAGTCCAAGTATACCTAGAGTAGTCATCTACTATGACTAAGGTGTAGCGGTTTCCTCCGTAACTCCGTACGGCGGATGGACCAAAAAGATCCATGTGGAGAAGTTCTAAGCATCTAGTCGTTAAGACTATGTTTTTAGCTTTGTGACTAATGTGAGCTTGTTTTCCAATTTCGCAAGCATCACAAAAGTGTTGATCAAACTTAAACTTAGGTAAGTTTCTAACTAATTCCTTAGAAGCTAACGATTGAATGAGACGCATATTTGCGTGATCTAATCTTCTATGCCACAAGGTGGAATTCTCATCAATCGTTGCTAGACAAATTTGATCCTTTGGCTTATTTCCTAATTTCATCACATATAAGCCTTTCTTCCTAATACCTCTACCTATGACTTTACCATTCTTAGTGATTTCACCTTTGTGGGTTTTAATCTTGGCCGAACCCCACTAGACCCAAAACAAATGACCAAAACTTAATTTTGTTGCTCCAAATCTTGTATAAACACTTAATATCTAATCCTTGATACCCCAATTACCCTTAATTAGATCAAGACCCTAAAAATAAAATATCAATAAAAATCAAGAACTTATAAATCAAGATGCATGGTGATTTCTTGTTGTTAGGGAATGATTAAGGTTTATTTTATGGTTGATTTGAGGTTGAATGAGAGTGATTTAGTAATCAAGATTGAAGATTTTTGGTGGTTTTCTTGTTGTGTTGCTCGAATAGTGAGGAGAGGGAAAGTTTTTTTTGTTAACTGTGTGATTTAATAAAAGATTTTGAGTGGGATAATGACTATATACATATGGGATTTATTAGGGACTAGTAATCTTATATTTTCTATAAAAAAAACAAGGGACGTTTGTTTCTATGAGGTAACCGGCCCCCTTATTGGGTTGGGCTAGGCTTGCTAATTTTTTTTAAACTTATACACTACACAAAAACTTGGGCCTAAACTTTGAATTAACGCGTTATTGATTGTAAAAACACGATTTTGACGCGGTTTCGGCCAAAAACACGGAAAAAGTCAAAAAAGTACTAAAATAAAATAATTAAGCTCTCGAAGCTAAAATATGAAATTGTTGATTTCTCGATCGTTAAAACGAATAAATATCCAATGTAGGACTCGCGAATGATTAAAACGACGATTTTAATAAAAACCGTCTAAAATAATAAAATAAATTTTATAAAAGTTAGAAAATAAAAATAAAGCTCGGGGTAAATAGTGACCTAATTCCATATTGTTACATCCTACTCCCCTTAAATGAGCGCCGTCTCGGTGCTCAATTCGCCTTATTCGCCGCTGGTTTACTTGCTAAAAGATGAGGATACGGTCTTGATCTAATTGTTTGACATGATGGTCCATGATCTTTACAGAATCCTCGATAATTTGTAGCTTGATGACTAGTCGAAATGCATCTAGTGGAAAGACAAGGTTTAATGAGGTAAACGACTCCTCGGGTTCAAGACGCGAAAGGTGATATGGATTCTACTGAGTTCCCGAGGTAGTTTAAGTTGTATAACATGTTAACGTGTTCGAAGGGTTCAATAAAACAATTAAGTAGTATAACAATCAAATATGGAATAAATAATAGTTAATGCATGAAATGTTCGCTTTTTGGGAATATAAGTAGAAAATTAATTTTGATAAAAATTTTGGCGACTACTCTCAGCATAGCATGATCCTTCCTTAATTATACATAGGTGATCAGGCTATGTATAATTAAGGACTAACGATGCAATGCTCGTTTTCGTCAAACTAGTGTTATGGATATAATAGTATTAAATGGTTTTATAATATAATAAAATAGTTCACAAAGTGACTGCAAAATAGCTCATATGATGACAACACAATAGTTTAAAAGACGATAGTAAAATGGTTTATAATATAGTAGCAAAATGGTTTATTGGATGAATCCGAAAATGTTTATATATTATTAGCCAAATGATTTGTGAAATAATCTGAACAATTTATAAAATAAAAACGAAATAGTATATAAGACGACAATAATTTAGTTTATAGAAAATCAGTAAGATAGTTTATGAGCTAATAGTAAAATGGTTTATAAGATGACATCAGGGTTGTTTATAAAGCGATAGATCTTAGCAAGTATAAAGAATATTCGAACAAACGTAGAAGTATTCAGAGAAAATGAACATAGAGAGCCATTTGTTCCAACAGATCGCGAATCGGAATGTTATAGAGAGTCATTTGTAGATTTTATCATTGCAAATGAAAAATGAATTGATCATAATAACAGTATATAAAAGTAAGCATCAAAGGTATTAAAATATAGTAACACTCAAGAGAAATGAATGTGTGGAGTTATTTGATCGACAAAATGAACGTAGAGAGTTGTTTGATATCGGCTGAACTTAGGAGTTGACTTCTTGGTGGTATGATTCTTTAAAATCACACGAAGTAACGAGGAAAAGAATGAGGTGTTAATGAGTCAGAAACTAAGAAACACGGCGATGAAACAACAACAGAGATAAACCCTTTATTTATCTGATAACAACTCTCACAAAGAAGAAGAATAAGATTAAAAGAATCGACTGAAGTTTACTACCTATAGAAGAAGTACCTATAGAATCCATATGCGTTCGTGTCTTAGATTAATTAGTAAAATCATGTCTTATTAAAGATGTAGGGTTTTTAGTTAAGTTATAGCGCTTATACGAAAAGCTACTAATTTTTGGAAAGCGTAGAAATCCCGAACGTGAATGTTGTCTAAAATATCCCTTAATCTTAATTTACGTCTAAACATCCTTAGTGATTTTAATGTTTTAGGTTTTCCCTCAATTGACGGATACTAATGTGTATATTATGCTTATAAACCTTTCACTATATTTCCCATGACTTGACGAAACATAAAACACCTTCTACTCCTTTATCTCAGTTTTTCTAATTTTGACTGATTTTTCATAGTCACTTAACAAATTTTAAAGAAATGCCAAACGACCTCAGATGTATTTCATACTCTATTTCCAATAACCTTAATATGTTACAGACCAACTGTATTTTTCCCAAAAGGTTTTGACAAGTATAACTATTTTTCTAAAATTCGACAACCTGAAGTGTCCAGGAATGACCTGCTATAACCACCTAAAAGTTTGACTTGACCAGACCCATTTAGACCTTCCAATAATTTCTAGAAAAATTTTGGAAAAATCCTAGACATCATGAACTTCCTACAGTAGCAACCTCATCGATTAAAAACGACGTTTTGACATGGTTCCTGACCTCACAAACACAATGCAAAATTTATTCCCCAAACTCAGATTTGACAACGGATCTTGTAGAATTAATTTAACTGACCTCTGCTCACTTTTAACTAATGAAACCACTTTGGTTGAAAATTAGACACTCTGAACTTAATTTTTAAGATCAAGAGAATCAATAAAAACCATCCGAATGACTGAGTTATGACTCTCACAAAACGACCCAAAAATCTACCCAGATTTCTATTCCCGAATTTACAACAATTAACTCAACCAAACGCACCCATATGCTAATTCATTATCCCGAAATCGATTTTTGATGATCATATCCTATAATTTGCAGAATATTTACCAAATCCTAATCCATCAATCAAAGCCACTCCTAATCACAACTTAATCCATCATGATTTCTTTTATATACTTAACACAGACACATGGACTCCATAACCTACAAAGTAGGTCTTGCATGATCACATAAAAACAATATTAAGAAGAGTTTAAAGAAACTCATAAGAATGCGTAAGAGCAAGATTGAAATTAAAAATATAGATCCCCTTTTCTTCTTGATCTTAGCCGAACCAAAGAAAACCCCAAAATAATAAACCCTTAGTTTCTTGATCACCCAGATCCTTAAATAAACCTTGATCTTAAAACCCTCCTAATTCCTAATCTGTAGATAACAACAATATGAGGTTTTTGCCTACGGAAATAATTTTGAGTCTATTTTCTAGGAATGTAGGACCCACTGCCCAGAAAGTTTCAGAATCTAGGTGAAATTACCATTTTACCCTTCAATACAACTGCAGATTATTTTCTTTATTTTACATATTTACCATTTTTAACGTATCTCCTAAATCGTATGTCTGCAAAGGCTGAAACAAACGCTCAAATCTAAGTTTGTTCAATACCTAAAACCTACAGTTTTACATATTTAGGTGCTGCTATATAAATTTTTGGACTTATTACTCATTCAAATCCTGGTCTCAAATTTTGACTAGTTTTGCCATTCTGAAGATAACTAATTCGTCGGGCCTCGATATAACTACATCCAAATTCCTAAATGTACCTAAGGTGTTTCTCTACCTCATATTCTAATTTCCTTGGTCTTCATACACCAAAAATATTTTGAAACATACCAAACAGGCTACTGATCAAAAGCAGTTCCTAAGAACTTGTGACTGATTTTTATGGCCTACGGAAATGAGCGTAATTTGAAATCTATTAATGCTATTTATATGAGGTCAGTGGGAGGTGATAGCCCTAAGAGTCCTCTACAGGTACCATAATTCATTTTTGAAAATTTAATAGATAAGGTCATTAAGTAAGGGTTTTGAGTACGTAAAGAGACACCAAAATTCTGCAAGTCTGATTTAATTATAAGTAGCTAGTGTAAAGTGTTAATGAGATGGTTAAGGTTGGGCATGGTGTCAGGGTGACCCATGATGGTTAGCTAAACCCTTATACATCCATCATATGTGTGTTACATGGACTAGAGCTTTTAGCTTGGTCGCGTGTAACCGTGTTTATTTATTTGTATAGTTGCGTGTTGAGATTTGAAAGTTGTGTTTGAGTATTCAGGTGAGTTTTATAGTCCCTCTTTTTACATTGCTTTTAAATTGGGATAGAAATAATGCAAATGGATTTGAAATATTTTAATTACTGTGATTATGTGTCTTTGTTTGAAAGTGTATGGACCTTACTTGGCTATTGTATATTACGTGCTAAATGCTTATGTGTATTTGGATCGGGGGTAACGTTTCTACCCATTTGTTGTGATCTTGGATCGGGGGTAACGTTCATACCCATGTGAAGTGATGGTTGTAACGGATCGAGGGACACGTTCCGTTCCCATGCTCGTTATGGTTACATTTGCATGTTAGCTTGTATAATAGTACAGTAATTGTCCTGCCATGTTTGCATTAATCACAGTAATTGTTTATAAGCTTTGATTTTTGTGTCTTAAACCTATGACTCTCACCAACCTTTGTGTTAACGTTTTAAGCATCATTTTCAGGTAACCATCATGAGGATGTTGAAGTTAGGAAGAGTGGATAGTGAACCGTAGGCTTGCATGCGGAGTCATTCTCCTAGAGATTTTATTTATGTCATTTGAATTCATATTTGAAACACCCCCAAATAGGGTCGCTGCGGAATATGGGTCCGGGGCGGTAGAGTTACTTTATGGTATCAACAACACAAGATAGATATATTAGAAATACCCAAAAAGTCGTTGAAAACGATACATTGGATTTTAACAAAGAGTCTTTGTTACATAACCCGTACCGTCCGCTATAACTATCTTTGTTCAACTTATCAAATACAAAGATTTTTATCTACCCAGTAACAGATAACAAAATGAACATGTCGACAAAATCATTTAATTGCAAGACAACCAAATCATCAAACCACCAATGTATCATCGCATCTCTTGTACTTATTGATCCCTGTCAAAACAGTGCTTTAAAACGTCAACAATAAGTATGGTGAGAATTCATAGGTTTGTAATCATATATGGTAGAGTGACCACAAGATTTCCCCATCAGTGTAAGATAATGTCAACAGATGCAGATATTCATATAAATGTAATTACGTGTGCACTAAGCTCATGACACTGAAGCTTGACGTGTATGGATTCACCAAAGTTAAGGCCTACATCTTGCCCGGTGAAGATGTTCCAACCCGCAACATCCTTTAATCGACATGGTATACGTTCGTTTTGTCTAGTGTTAGCTAATCACCCGAACGGGGCTGTCAAACAATAGATCATGTAGATACACATTCGCAGCTCACACAATAACATTTCATAGAAATGGGCTCAGATGATGGGTTATCGCTACTTAGGCGAAACGTATCTTAACATAAACTTACACCACTTGTTCCAATTGTAAGAGCATTGCAGTCGTTTCAGCCCCAACAAATACATTTAAAACAAAAGCATGTGAAAATCTGTGTGGGCTATGAACCACCCTTGAAGAGGTAAGTGCCTACGAGTATCCACAAATAACGCGCCACGCGAAATTGATCAAATGCAACCTATTAAATTAAGGTCGTGTTAAAGTACTGAGTACTTAGTCTAACAACATTGAATATAGCTCTAATATTTGTTACATTGTAACTATCGTTCGGCTATCATAATAAAGAGAGGTCAGCACTGAATCGTTCGAGGAGTTAGGACACTTTAATCGTAAATACCAACAACTCTGTCGAAACGACCATCCGAAGAGGCCACATTATGAAACTCCCAAGTAAAATATGTACTTTGACAGTAACCACACGATAGATAGCAGAGTGCTAAATAGCTCAAATCTCACCAAAACAAATGTGATTGGAAAAATTGTGTTAATAAGTTAAAACGTTTAAAAATTCCGTTTAGTAAAACTGGCGTAACTTTCTGCGTTTTAAAGCACCATTCCCGTTTCTTAATGTCCATCTTTTCGTATTAAACAGTTATCATAAATTGACATTTTCAAATTTCGATACCTAGCTGGGTGAACAGTAAAAATTACTGTTCACCTGGTGAACAGTAACTTTTACTGTTCACATCAGACGTGAGCTTTATAAAAATCGTATTCGTCGTCGTAAAACCCGTAAATGTCGTATTTTATTCGTTATAGCTCCGTTTTTAACGATTCTTTCGAGGACGTTCTCGTATTTGAAAGTTCTATATTTTTATGAGGTTTACAAAAATATAACTTTCTGTCATGAATAGTAACTTTTATAAAAATAGTTTTATAAAAGTATTAATTGTCGTAAACTCGCGAAATTCATAACTCGTTCGTTATTAATTGAAAAATTACGATTCTTATCATTTTGGAATCCTAAAAATATGTATTATTTGTTAAAAATACTAACCCTTGCTGTTTGTAATTTTTATAAAAATGTTTTTATAAAAATTTACTTACGACATCGTTTATTAACGTATAACTCGTTTTTAACGTAACTTTTTCGTTATTAATCCGTTTAACAAGTTTCTTACTTTTTCGGAATCGTCGTGAAATGTATTATCTTATAAAAATATAAAATAAATATGTAAAAATCCGAATTTGGGACAGAATGTTTATGCTTGTTAGTTAAGTCCATTTATGATCTTTTCTTTATACTTTATTACTTTTGTATTTTACCACAAGTCTCATATATCATATACTTTATAAATCATACATATATGATGTCTCATTTGTCCATAATAGTCCTTATGTGTCCAAGTTACTTATGTCAACAAATCCATTAATCTATTTTAAAACCATAACATTACTTAAGTAAACTTAATTTACTAGTTTTCTAAATAATCATTTTTACACATAACCAAGTGTGTACAATTGTATTTCTTTCCATATGAACTTATTTTAGTGTTATATTAACATGATTAAAAGTCCATAATCAATATTAACATGTCTTATGTATTTCTTTAAGTTGAAACATATTATGAAGTTATGAAAACCCTAATTTACTCATAATCATGTTTACTTCAAAACCATATGATACAACATTTTACCACCACTTTTAACATGATATATGTAATAACACCACATATATAAAAGTCACCCATATGATCATTTCAAGTGAAAACCTCATTTTCTTGATAAACTCCTAAATGGTGATTTAAGCTAAAATAGAATAAACATATACATAAAAATGAGAATTATAAGAACCTAAAGAGTTTAAATAGACCTTATGATGTGAGATGATGATGATAATCAAGTGCTAAACCCTTGTTTAGCCACAAAATCCAAGCTTACACAAAGAAACCCTAGCTTTTCTCAATAGAACCCTAACTTTCTTTCTCTTGATTAATGCTTGAATATGGTTAGCCAATGCTTGGGATCACCTTAGTATATTTTAGATTAGATGTATATAGAAGGGTATGGGTTGTATAAAAATTTATATGGGTTTGTGTGGTGTGTGTTTGTGTGCCGTAGCTTATGAAGAGACAAGGGAGGGAGTTTTGTAAATTTTTACCAAGTGTTTTGTGTTCTATGTGTTATCTCTTGAATGTTACTTGCATTATATGTGTTAGCTAGTCAAAAAGGTATGCAATAGTTAGTCAAGGAACATAGTATGGTCTTTAGGGATGGTCAAGGTCTAAGTCATTGGTCAAAGCATGGTAGGAATGGGGTATGTCCTCAAATAGTAGAGAACATCCCATGAAAACATGGAATTGTGTTTTAAACTTGCATTTCTTGGTCTTTTCTCTCCATATCCGGTTTTAGGTGTATATGTATGATAATATTGAGTAAATTTTGGGTATTGGGTATAAACGTGGGTATTTGTTGAAGCGTAGAAAAGTTTTCGTGGTTCCGGGAGTGCCTAAACGCAATTTATCGCGAAACGTATACACTTTACGTATCCGATAAAAATAAAATAAACAAAGTTAATAATTATTCTTAAAATAATTATATAACCCTTGAATGATGTAAACATTTAATTGTTTGATGCCCGTTTACATTGAACGTTAATTTTTGGCTTACGCGATTTAAACTTAACGTTTACAATTTAAAGCAAACACGTACAATATTAAAAATAATTAGTACATTTATTGACGTCGTCAAAGACTTGAAAACACAGGGTGTTATAGACTTCCCCCGTTAAACGAGCCTTGTCCTCAAGGCTCACAATGCAGCACTTGACGACGGTGTGGTCTTGGTGAAGAGTTGTGGATATTTCTTCTTGAATTGGTCTTCACGCTCCCACGTGTACTCAGGACCTCTCTTGGAGTTCCATCGAACTTTGACCAATGGGATCCGACTTCTCTTCAACCGTTTAACCTCTCGGTCCACTATTTCTACCGGTTCCTCAACAAAATGAAGTTTGTCGTCCAAATTAAGTCCATCCAACGGAACGGCTAATGGTTCGTCGGCATGACACTTTTTCAGATTAGATACATGAAATGTATTATGGACTCTGCTTAATTCTTCTGGAAGTTCAAGCTTGTAAGCAACTTCTCCAACCCTTTCTATCACCTTAAAAGGTCCAACATACCTAGGGTTCAACTTCCCCCGTTTGCCAAAACGTACAACCCCTTTCCAAGGCGAGACCTTAAGCATGACCTTGTCCCCGACTTGGAATTCCATTGGTTTACGCTTCAAGTCAGCATAACTCTTCTGTCGGTCACGAGCAGCTTGCATCCTTTGCTTGATCTGAATGATTTTCTCAGTGGTTTCTTGGATCAGTTCTGGACCGAGTATTTGAGCTTCTCCAACTTCAGTCCAACAAACAGGTGAGCGACACTTTCGACCATAAAGTGCTTCAAATGGTGCGGCCTTGATGCTAGCGTGATAGCTATTGTTATATGAGAACTCGACTAATGGCAAATGGTTAACCCAACCCTTTCCAAAGTCGATCGCACAGGCACGCAGCATATCTTCGAGTGTTTGAATTGTCCTCTCACTTTGCCCGTCTGTTTGGGGATGGTACGCAGTACTCATATCCAAGTTTGTACCCAAAGCACTCTAAAGTGACCTACAGAAAATTTGATGCGAATCTCGGGTCCGATCGCAAATGTTTAAGACGGTGTTATCCATTGCCTCGTGACCCCTTTACTTTAGGTACAACTTGCAAGATTATCCAAAGGATCCGGGTTCTCTCTCCATTGGTGGTAAGGATCGCAGACTTAGTGAGTCGGTCAACGATCACCCCAATTGTGTCATAGAACCTTGAGACGTCTTAGGAAAGCCTTTGTGACAAAATCAATTGGTGATGTTATCCACTTCCATTCGGGTATCATATTGGGTTTGTACAATAATCCTGTTGGCCTTTGATGTTCAGCTTGACTTAGCTCAGGTCAAACACTTGTTAAATAATTGGCTATGTTAGCTTTCATGTTGGCCACCAGTATTAACTTCTTTCATGTCGTGGACATTTTGTCGCGGAACACGGAATGATTAGAAGTATTTTGATTATGGGATTCGTGCAATGACACAGTTCGCAAATCGCCATAACAAGGTAACCAATCCTGCCATTAGGCACTGGTTTCCTTCGCTCTTCGGTTCCAACTTTTGTTCTCTATTAGCCTTCTGAAAATTAGCATTTTCTTTTTCTTGTTTTTAATCAAAAATCTCCCCCACGTCTTGACTCTTAATGTTCTCGGGTTTTTCCACGCTTTGGTCTGAGCATTTCAAGATTCTGTTTGGGAGGTTCCAAACTAAATAGTCATTAACCTTGGCTCGAAACTCTTAACGTTGGTTTCTCGTTCTTTCCTGCTTAAAGCATCAGCAATGACATTTGCCTTTCCCGTGGTGATATCAATATTGCAATCGTAATCTCTTAGCAGTTCTAAACATCGGCGTTCGCTCATGTTCACTCTTTTTGATATAAAATGTGTTGCAAACTCTTGTGACCGTGTTACAACGTACACTTAGTTCATATTTATAATGTCTCCTGATCTGAGTGCGAAAAAACCACTGCACCAAGTTCTAAATCATAAGTCGTGTAGTTTTTCTCATGAATTTTTAACTGGCGTGATGCATAAGAAATCACCTTCTCTCTTTGCATTAACACAGCACCCAAACCTTTCTTTGAAGCGTCCTAGTATGCGATGAAGTCTTTGCTTCCTTCTGTAGGCAAGATTGGTGCACTGCACAACTTTTGATTTCACAGCTTGAAAAGCTGCTTCTTGTTTATCGCCCATTCAACTTAACCCTTACTTCTGGGTGAGCTTGGTTACGGTTTTGCGATCTTTGAATACCCTTCAATGAATCTTCGATAGTATACAACAAGACCTATAAACTGACGAATCTCTGTTGGTGATTTAGGAGATGTCCAATCTTTAATGGATTCAATCTTGGCTGGATCCACATAAATTCCTTCACTATCGATTACATGACCAAGGAACTGTACCTTGGGAATCCAAAATTCACATTTGGAAAACTTGGCATACAACTCTTCCCTTTTTAACCATTCCAATATTATCTTCAGATGCTCTTCGTGCTCTTTCTTGTTCTTGGAATAGATCAAAATATCATCAATAAAGACGATTATGAATTTGTCTAGATATGGTTTGCATACTCGGTTCATGAGGTCCTATAAACTCAGCAAGGTCTGCGTATGGTCAAACCAACGGTCATAACTTGGAATTCGGTAATGTCATATCGAGTTCTGAAGGCAGTCTTCGGAATGTCCTCTTCTTGAACCCTTAGTTGGTGATAACATGCCTTAGGTTGATTTTGAGTAGATACTCGACCTTGAAAAGTGATCAAATTAATCCTCAATTCATAGGAGCGGAGATACAGGTTCTTCACCGATAGTTTATTCAATTCCCTGGTAATCAATGCAAATCCGGATATGACCCGTCCTTCTTCTTGGACAAACAAGACTGTGAGCTCCCCATGGTGAGGAACTAGGCCTTATAAATCTTTGTCGGATACTACTTCAGATGCTCAGATAACTCTTTATCTCGGAGGCGCAAACGATAAGGTGCCCTGCTACCGGGTGCAGCACTTGGTACCAATCAATTTGAAATTCCACTTGTCGAGCTCGAAGAAGACCGGTAAATCTTCAGGAAATATTCAGGAAAGTCTTGAACTATAGGTACGTTCAAGTAGCTTCTTTCTCTGACTTGCCTTAAATTCTTGTGTAGTGACATGTGCAGAAAGTTAGGAAACCTTTCTCGGTACTTCTGTAGTTTTAGTGCAAGAATGGATGTTTATCGTTGTCACATTTCCCTGGGTACTTTCAATCACGTGTATGATCAAGGTTTTAATTTTCCAGGGGATGCGGACATTCTTCTCGGCACACGCAATGACCGCTTGGTGCTTCGCCAACCAATCCATACCGATAATCGCTTTTTTAAAACCACCAACCCACCCCAACCCAAAAACCATCAAAACTACGAGTTTACCATGGCAAGTTTATGGTTGAATTCGGTGGTTTAGGATGTTTAATGTGCAACCATTAGTATAGTGTTTAACCCCGTTATCCTCCCGTCAGCTAGTTCGACATCGTAATAGTGATGTAGGTGTGGAGGTTGTGATGTCAATTTGGGGCTAAATGTAGTAGACACATAAAACTTCGATTCCGGCACCTGTACTCAAACAGATATAAGCATAGCGGTTGTTTAGAAGAAGTACCCGGGCAACGACGTCTGTTCTGGATTTGCCCCCGCATTTCCAACCACATACACCTTTCGCTGTGATGATCCTGTCATTTCCAGCTTGATTACCACGGTTGCCTTTGTTATTCTTCAGCCTTGGACACTCCTTCTTGTAGTGTCCCTGAGCTCCGCACTCAAAACAAGTAGGTTTCTGACCCGATCCGGTGCCCTTCTGGTTGTTATTGTTGTTAGCATTTCCTGTACCCCTACAGTCACGGGCGATGTGACCGTACTTGTTGCATTTATAGCACTTTGGAGCACTGATCCGTTCAAACTACACCTTAAAAAATATATAATATAATAAAATATAAATGTATAGTAAAGGAATAGTCTAAAAAGCAGAATCATATGAAACGAGATAGTAGTATAGAATGTTCCCGGGTCGTTTATCCCCAACGAGGCTGGATGGGGAATCGATACAGCGAAGATTTGAGTTTGAAGAGATAGAGAGAATGATTTGAGAGTGAGAGAAGTTAAATTAAAACAATAATAAACCAAATACGTTTAAGAAAATCCTAAATATTACTAAATTTAAGCTGGAAAAAAATAGATGCACGAATTTCGATAACAAGGCGGGAAAAAAAACCTAAATCTTTAAAAATAACCCTTACAAAGAATTTTTCATTCTAAACTACTCTTGGGGACAAATAACGAAGAATGAAAAAGACTAGACTGAAAATGGAGTTCGTTTGACCAAAAAACGAGTCAAGACAAAAACCCGCACCCGGACCGTTCTTTAAAAAGTAAAGAGTTGTAAAAATGACCCTACGAAAAGGTTTAAATTTTTCCTACAAACTATATGACAAAAGAAAATTTTCTAAAAAAGCAAAATATTTTTTTGATAATTTTTGTATTTTTTATGAATTAAATAAACTTTTAACGAAATTAAATTATAAAAAATATTAAACTATTTCGAAAAATTCTGAAATTTTTTCTAAAAATACTTTACACCTTAACAATCCTACGAAAAATAAAACACGAAAAATTGCTTAACAAATAAGCCCGTAAATAAGCTATTTCAGCTTATGGGCTTATTAGCCAAAACACCCTTATATATTAGAGCCCTTGAGTCTTTAACGAAAAAGACCCAAGGGCGCAGTGGTAAGAGTGGGTGTTATAAAGGGGGGATCGTATCGATTGGTCCCGGGTTCGAGTCTTGCTCACCCGGGCCAATTGTCTTTCCCCCTTTTTTTTTCGAAAACTCAAAGAAGCAAAGTTGTTAAGCTCGTGGGGCTTAACAACTTTGTCTTCTACAACTTTTTACGAAAAGCTGTGAATAAGCTTAAAAAATAAGCTTAAAAGTGGCAGTTTGCTTAAAAAGCTCAAAAGCAAGAAAAATGCTAAGTCTTTTGGACTTGTGTGGTCGTATAAGCTAAGTTAAGGGCTAAATAAGCTAAAGTGAGCTAAACTAATCTAAATAAGCTTAAAAAGGCTTAAAAGAAAAGGAAAAGCTAAACTAAATAAGCTGTTAGAGCTTATATTTGACAGAAACTAAAAATAAAACTTAAAACTACAATTTTACTAAGTCACTTGGGCAAATAAGCTAGGAACAGGAAAAATAAGCAAAAGGGGGCTAAACTAATCTAAATGAGCTATTAGGAAACAAGTGAGCTTATGAGATAAGCTCAATAAGCCAGAAGAGAAAAATAAGCAATCCCCACACTTAACTTAAGCTAAAAACAGTCAAAGGGCTCATTTGAGCTTAAAAATAAGCCAACAAATAAACTTCTTAGGGTCTGAAACTTAAGAGGATATAAAGAGCTTATTGGCTTCTTTAGGAATAAGCCAAGTGTTTGGGCTTAAATGGACAGAGAGGTATAAGGCAATGAGGGGCTTTAAAGGTCTCCCCTTTGCCACCCAGGGGAGGATTTTAAGCTAAACTCAAGGGCTTATTTGACAGCTTTTAAAAAGCTGTCAAGTAAGCTCTAAACAAAGAATTAAGCTAAAACAGATTGAGAGCCCTAACTTATGGACTTATGCACCAAATTTTAGCTTTTAAAAACCTTAAACACTTGCTGATTTTTGATGGTGAAAAAAAGCTTTTGAATTTGTAAAACTGTCACTAACAAACACTTGGTGATTTTTGACTTACAAAGTCAAAAGACACCAAGGTTTAAATAGGATGTTTGACACACTAAAACAGACCCCTTTTTTGCACTTAAACTCAAACCACAAGTGCTTAACTAAATAAGCACTTGAGGTGTTGTTAAAAATCTAACAGTTTCAAAAATAGTTTGTAAAAACTTGAAAAGCAACTTTGAAACTAAAAAACTTTTAAAATCAGCTTAAATGAGCTTAAAAGATTAAGCTAAAACTGGACAAGTGACCATAACCCATACCAAAGAGTATTTTGACCCGTTTTTAAGGTTGACCCAAACACCCCTTAAGTCTAACTGTCCCAACTATTTGTACTTTAAAAACTATTTTAAAAACTAAAACAGCTAAATCCTTTTATCTACTCACACTAGTTTTCACCTAATTAAGCTACTTTAAAACTAAAACTTATAGCTTATTAATGGAAATAAGCCACTTTCTCACCTAGCTTATTACCCTAACTTTGGCAGTTTAAAGATATAAACTGAGATTACACACATTTATTCAATGAAAACTTAAAACATATAAATAACAAGTCTAAACAAACATGTTTGCAAAGATTTGACAGGAATGGAGAGTAAATAAGCAAATGTTTTAAGCTGAAAATTAAACTAGAATGAAATTTAGGAAATGAAACCTTGGTTTTTTTTGTTGTCTCAGAACCAAGCCACTCTTGTTGAGTGAGTGGCTTAAAACCTGGACCTAATGGCTCCTTAGCCTCTAAACCCGAGCTTAAAAGCTCAATAAGCTAACATTAGCTTATTTCTTCATAAGCTTCCAAAATCAAACTCAATTGAACATTTTTGAACTACATTCAACTGAAAACAGTATTTAAGAGCTTTTAACAAGTTTTAAACTGAATTTGAGCTTATTAACAAGAATAAGCTCAAATGAGCTTATTGAGAGCTTATTAGGTAAAAAGAGCTTGAATTTGCATTAAAACTGAGAATCACGAGTACATAAAAGAAATTAGCTTTAAAAAATACTTAAACTATTAAAAACTACACTGAAAAAAACTACTTCTTAGCCACAATGGCTTTACAAAGCCTTTTATAGGAAAATTCGACTAGGTCTTGACTTTCTTCACTTCTTTTCACTTGTGTTTCTTTGAACACACATAAAAGGGGTGTGTTTGTTGTGAGAGTGCTTCATAGCTTCCATTTTGGCCATTGATCTTTCTTGGTACTTGTTTGGGTCATCTTGGTCGTCGAAATGAGTCTTGGGGAATTGTGGGATTGCCAACTTGGCAATCTCACAGCTGGGAAAGTTAGTGGAGGAGGGGGAAATGATTATCCATGGGGGTGGAGAAGAAACGCAGGGTAAAAATGGGTTTATAAACCCGTGAATTTTGTACTTTGTTTTGGGCGGGAAAAAGTGTTATAGAGGTTGGGGGTGACAGGCAAAAGTTTTAAGGAGTTGGCAAGGTTAGCCCTTGATGGTGTGTTGAGTACTTGCAACCATGGTCCTTGTTGTTTAAAACTTTTGGAAACTTGGCAAAAACACCCCTGATGGGTTAATATCAACTTGCACCACCAGTCCTTGTGGTGATACAACTTCTTTGGATTGGACAGTTTCAGTTTGGGCCCTTGGAGTTATCTTTGAAAAAAATAGCAATTAGCCCTTTCTTTCTTTTCTCTTATAAATATAAGTTAGGGGTTTTGGCAATTTCAACCCTTAACTTATAATTCTTGATTTGATGACTTTGGAATTACGTCGGGGCTTGACTTGGGTTGACTTTGACTTTGGACAGTTGACTTTTCTGTTGACTTTTTGAACTTGATTGGACTTTTGGCTGTGATTTGACTTTGTCTTTCACTTGTCTTTTCCATTCGAGTCCGGTTTGTCGTTTTGGTTTGTTTTTGTTTTCTTAAGTTTATCCATTCCTGCACATACAATTAGCAAAAAACAAGATTTATTTGGCATTTTAAGACCGTTTTTGGTTATTTTAGTCGTGTTAAAGGTATAAAAGGGATGTGTAATTAAGACATACAAAATTCCCCATTATAAGGTATTGCCGTGTCCTCACGCAATGTTATGAAGTAAACATTTACGAAAACTAAGAATCTCAATCTCCCTCGACTAATAACTTTGAAAAGTAGCTAAGTGTTTGTCAAGGGAAACTAAAGAATCAAAAGCTTCGACAAGTCCCGTTTTCACCACTTTTTATTTGTCTATTAACTATCCCTAATATTTTTGGATTTTCCTTTTTCTTTTTTTTTCGACTTCCTGTTTGACTTCCTTTATTTTATCAACATTGGGATCATAGAATGAGAAACGCCCATAGAATAATCTATGGATGTCCTGACGGATAAATTCATCGTTCCTGATTTTTCCCACTAGCTCCAAAACCAAGCAATTAAACAAGATTATTTGATCAAATATAAGTCTAAATGCTAAGTACTCATACTTATGACTGGTGAACTTTTACTCCCAACATGAGTATATGGTCTAAATGAGTGTACTCATTTCAACTCATACCATTGTCAATTATTTCTATAGTCGTAACTCAGACTTGTAACTTGATTTTAAAGAAGAGGATTTTAACTGTGAACTTTTTGCAATATCTTCATCATTATAATATAAGTTCTTAATGCTAGGAATTGCGTTGCTTAGTTTGATACACTACCTTGGCCTTGCTCCCTAGTAGGATATTCATAACCAGAGAACGATGTTCTTAGTTTGCAAAACCCCCCCTGTTGTTACGTCGTGGAAATCACCATCAAACACCCTTCTTCCTAATATGGCTCTAAGGATAGGTGTCTTAGTTTCTGAACCTCACCTAGACCTCCGCTTCATGGTGAGATAATCAAAACACACCCAATCCTAGAAGTAAAGATGTCTTACGGTTTGAACCCCACCTCGTGGTCAGGGATAGTGGGATATCACGGACACATCTTTTACTTGTTCCATTTAATTCAAATGTATTGCTTCATGGCCAAAATTTCATTATTCATGCAATCTTCTTGCTTCATAATTCATTCATGCTTATTTGGCATTTTAACTTTTAAGTTATTAAGAAACAGAAAAATCTTGCTTTAAAGGGAAAAGGACCCCGATTGTTCACTAAGCTCCAAACCAAGCAATTAAATAGATTTTTTGTCAATATAAGTCTAAATGCTAAGTAATCATACTTATGACTTGTGAATACTTTTACTCCCAACATGAGTATATGCATTCTAAAATGTGTTGTATCATTTCAACTCATCCATAGATCAACTTATTTCTATAGTCGTAACTCAAAGACTTCTGTGAACCTTGATTTTAAAGAACGAGATTTTAACTGTAGACTTTTTGCATATCTTCATTCATTATAATCATAAGTTCTTAATGCTAGGAATGCGTTGTTGTTTGAAAACACTACCTGCCTCGCTCCCTAGTAGGATATCATAACATACGACGATGTTCTTAGTTTTGAAAACCCACCAGTTGCTAACGTAGTGGGAAAATCACATCAACACCTTCTTCCTAATATGGCTAAGGATAGGAGTACTTACGTTTGACTCCTTCACCTAGACCTTCGCTTCATGGTGAGATATACAACACACCAACATCCCGAGAAGTAAAGATGTCTATTAGTTTGAACCCCCACCTCTGTGGTCAGCGGAGTGGGATATCACGACAATCTTTTACTTGTTCCAATATAATTCAAATGTATGCTTCATTGGCAAATTTCAATATTCATGCATTTTCTTTGCATTCATGACTTCATTCATGCTTTCTTTGGCATTTTTTAACTTTTTAAAATTATTAAGACAGAAAAAATCTTGCTTTAAAGAATCAAGAAGTTACAAATTTGAATCTTTTTTTAAAAACATTGATTGACTTAGTTGAATTGAATTGATGACGTATGATTAGGTGATTTGGACTAATGGAGAGAAAATAGCCACAAGTTACTCATTTAAGTTTTAGAAGAATCTTGCTTAGCACACAAACTTATATTTAACTCTATCACTTCTTGTTCTTTACCTTATTAAAATTCGAAGCAATCAAATTCGTGAAAGCTTAGCCTTACAGCGATATAGTTGAGGAAACTAGCTAGGGCTCAACACGCCCGATTCGAGTCAAAAATTATTTCTTGGTTCTACCCTTGGGGAAGTCAAAACTGTGACAAATTTTTTTTTTTTTTTTTTGGTATTTTTGCAAAAAATTTGGTGGTTTAAATACGGGATTACGTACGATAACAAACGCTTTGCAGGCAAAAATCAAAACTTTTACTTCACTTCACAACTTCACTTTACTCCACAACTTCACTTCACTTCACAACTCCTTCACAACCTTTCTACACTGCTCTTCATAACCTCACTTCAACTAAACACTATCTTGAACACACCAATCTAACACTACTTACTAAGATCACCCCGATCTAACTATACTTACAATGATCACCACAATCTACTTAATATACACAACAACAATACACACCTTCACAATATACACAAGAGATTTACAAGATATGATACAACTGCAACAAGGTTGCAAGGACACACTCTAAACTATAGTACTTCTTCACTTGATGGTAGGAAGTATTCTTCTCTTGCAATTGAGGAACAAAGCTTGGATCACTTGGAAACAAAGCTTTATGATTAAATGATCAAAGGAAAGAAAGGAGAGTATAAACTAATTTAGAACAGAAAGAAAGTGTGTGCAAAAGGTGAGAAAATTAGTAGGGAATAGTCTAGTATTTATAGGCAAACTAGTCTGACAATTTGTCTGGGCGGTCCCCTTAAATAGGGTGTCGATCCCCTTAATAATTAAGGGGCTTCCTTTTTTGTCTTTTCTGGGAGAGGTGTTTTCTGGAACATTTCTGGCCGTTTTTAGGTAGAAAATTTGAATTCAAAATATTTATTTGAATAAAGCATTTCTTTTAAATCAAAAATATTTTTATAAAAAATGTGAGGTTGAATAAAAATTCCTTTGATCATGAAATGCATTAAACATATGTTTATTCATACCTTTAAGTGATTAAAAAAAATATTTGTGACATTTGTATAAAAAATGTGAGGTTGAATAAAAAATAATTCGATCATAAAATGCATTAAGCATTTATTTATTCATACCTTTAAGTGATTAAATTTTTGAAATAAAAATTTACTACTAATTACTGATAACGAATAAGAATTCATTAATCGTTTTTAACATTTGTAATTATCAAAACTAAAGAGGTCAAAAATAATAATAACAAATTTAGGCATTATTTTCTATCAACACTTCATATTCGCTATAGTTTTTGTTTGATTTCTGGTGCTGATTATAGCTTTATATCTACCAACTTCTTGCCATTGATTAACATGAAACCTAGTGTCATAAGCCTCGGTTATGAGATCGAAATAGCTAGCGGCCTTAAAGTAGTAACCAATATGATTGTTCGAGGTTGTAGACCTTGAAAACGGCAGGTCGATACATTTATCATCCGATTTGATTCCTTTTGGTCATACGTAGTTTCGACAATACAATGATCATAAGGAAATGGTTGGTTGTCAAAGCTTAGAGCTAAGATTAGTTGCTTTGAGAAAATAGTCCAGATTTCGTTATCCAACGGAGAGAATTTGGAAGTTCATGGAGAACGTCTTGAAGGGAACCTAAAACAGTTAAAGACCATGAAAGTGAATGAGCCAAAACTCGAAGACTTCCTTATTGTACGTAATTTCCCTCTCGTGTTTTCAGAAGAGTTATTTATCGGTTTACCCCCACCTCGGCGAAGTGGAGTTTTGCAATAGATCTTATTTCCAGAGCTATGCATGTTGCGCAAAATTACCTTAATCCGCTGGGCACTTTACGTAAATGCAATAACCTGTCCACCAACTTAAAGAGCTCTAAGAAAAAGGGTCAACAATGACCTGGTTCTTCACCTTGGGAGCCCCCGGTGTTGTTTGTGAAAAAGGAAGATGGTTCGTATCCACATGTGTAGACTATTAGAGCTAAACAAGCTAACATCAAGAACCGCTAACCCCATTCTTAGGAGTCGATGACTTGTTTGATCGGTTGAAAGTGTCATGGTATTTTTCAAAAATAGACCTTCGATCTGGCTATCATCAGTTGAGAGTACGCGAAGAAGATATTCCTAAAACGACATTCAGGACGAGGTACGAACATTTTGAATTCACAGTCATGCCTTTCGGTCTAAATAACGCCCCCGCGGTGTTCATGGACCTTATGAATCGCGTATGTAGGCCGTATCTTGACAAGTTTATCATTGTCTTTATTGACGACATCTTAATTTATTCAAAGTCCAAAGAGGAGCATGAAAAGGTTCACCTGAAATTGATACTACTAGGAAGCTGCTAAAAAGAGAAATTGTTTTGGGAAATTCTTAAAATGCGAATTCTAGCTACAAAGAGGTTCATTTTCTTTCTCGACATGTAAGTGAACTAGTGAAGGTATACCCAGGTTTGGGATCCCAGCAAAATTGAAGCAGTGAAAGATTGGAAGCCCCCGAAGACCCTAACTGAGATCTGTTCGTTCTTAGGATTGACAGGATATTATAGGCGATTTATCACAATTTCTCGAAGATTGCAAAACCTCTCACCCTGTTGACTCTGAAAAAGAAGAAGTTCAAAGACCTTAAAGGACATGTTGTGTGATGCCCTGATTTTGGCGTTACCTAAAGGACCAAATGACTTTGTAGTTTATTGTGATGCATCAAACCAAGGTTTTGGTTGTGTGTTGATGCAGAGAAACAAGGTAATTGCATACGCATCCAGACAACTCAAGACCCACAAGAAGAACTACACCACTTATGATTTAGAGTTGGGCGCAGTAGTATTTGCTCTTAAAACCTAGAGACACTATATGTATGGAACAAAGAGTGTTATCTACACTGATCATAAAAGCCTTCAACACATTTTTGATCAAAAAGAATTAAATATGCGTCAGAGACGATGGATAGAACTTTTTAGCGATTATGAATGCGAGATTCGCTACCACACAGGTAAAGCGAACGTAGTAGCTGATGCATTGAGTAGGAAAGAACAGATGAAACTGAGACAAGCTTAAGCTATGAGCATGACAATTCACTCTAGCATTAAGGCTAGGATACTAAAAGCACATAGCGAAGCTTCCAAGGGCGCAAACACTCTAGCAGAAATGTTGAATGTAACACCCCCAAATTGGGTCGCAGCGGAATAAGGGTCCGGGGCGTGTTACTTCTCATATCAATAACACAAGATGTATATAGAACGACCAAAAAGTCGTTTAAAAACTGATACATTGGATTTAACAAAGTATTTGTTACATAAGCCGAAGCTTCACTTGTCCACTTGTTCAAAGTACAAAGATTTCTAGCCCATACAGTTATACAAAATGTAATGGACAAAAATCTTTAATGCATGATATCCCATTCAAAACTCCACCAATGTATCCCTTGCAAGCTTCGTGCTATACTGTCCCCTAAAAACATTGCTTTAAAACGTCAACAATAATGTTTGAGTTGAATTCACATAGTTTGATAAATCATATATTTTTTTGTAGGACACAGATTTTCCTCAGTGTATGAATAATGCAACAGATGCAGACATATATAAATGTAATTACAGGGGGGGGGGGGGGGGGGTTGGGGGGCTAGACGGGCGGGGGGGGGGGGGGGGGGTGGGGGGGGGGGGGGGGGGGGGGGGGGGGGGGGGGGGGGGGGGGGGGGGGGGGGGGGGGAGGGGGGCACGGGGGGGGGGGTGGGGGGGGGGGGGGGGGGGGGGGGGGGGGGGGGAAGCTTGACGTGTATGAATAACCAAATTAATGGCCTACCATTGCCCTGTGATGTTCTACACCCCGCAACATCCTAATATTCACATGGTATAGCGATCGTTTGCTCCAGTGATAGCTAATCACGCGCGATAGCGAGGGTTTGACAAACCCCAATAGATCTATAAATAACATACGCTGCGTCACCAATCCCCTAATTATGCCGGTTCATGAACCATGTTCACCTCAATGGGTCTCACAGACTGCAGCCAACGGCCCCCAGCTCTCTTTCTCTCCTACACCAACCCCATCCACAAACCCCCTAAGATACCCCATTGAAAGCATTGCAAGTATTTTCCACCTGTGAGCTGCCAAACCACAAACACCCCCCCCCCCAAGACCCCAATATTTTGCACATCCCTTCACCAAGCTAGATACCCAGCCCCTACCTTCAGCACTCCCCACCCTGCTTCACCGTCCCACTCTGTGTGAGCGTCCAATTTCCCCTACTAACCCAAACCTGACGACACCTCGACAATCACCACCAGTCAACCCAACACCAAAGTCCACCTACACAAACGCACCACCCACCCACACAAATAAAGTCTAGCCCCCCTTAAAACAACCCCAAACCCCATAAAAACACTCCCCCTCACAAAATTACCCTCTACTACCCACTTCTTTCCAATACCCCCCTAAACCTCTGCCGAAACCACCCAAAACAACGACCATAACCATAACCTCTAACAAACCCAAACACACCCCAGAACAACACAACCAAACAACTCCAAACACACAATCAAACAACACACAACACAGCCCAAAACACACGTAACCGCAACCTAACCCCCACGTAACCACACAACTACAACCACCCCCCATAAACGTAACACACTCGAAAACAAATCAGCCCTCAAAACAATATACCGATATAACGACAGTTATTACGCGCAAATATGACTAAACCTCCAATAATTACCCCGTATGAGCCTGTCTGCAGCACTGAGACAAAAACCAGAACCCTTTGTGGCGGTGTTGCCTTCCCATATGCCCCGCCCTGCTAAAAACAAACCACGAACTAAGAATACTTACCCCCCCTAATCATACTACAAAACAACGAAAACACGCACACCGAAATAAATTCACTAAATCTAACGCGCCCTTATACTCTGAAGCGACTAAAAAGAAATACCCAACATAATCAATATTTCGGATAGTAACAAAACTATCCCATTTCTGTAATGAATACTGTATAAACTGTATCATAGGTTTATACAATCATTATTATAAACAATTAAACTTAACGAAACCCGCAAATCAAAACTTATTCGTTATAAAAAGAAAAATTGCGATTCAAATCATTTTAGAAATCCTAAAAACATTGTGTAATCTATGAAAAATAACAAAACTTGCTGTTTCATTAAATTTTTATAATAAATTGTTTTAATAAAAATTGTTTTTATAATAACCGTTTATTTATCGAATAACTTGTTTTTATAACGTAACATATTTTCGTTAATTGAATAATCCGTTTGACAAGTTCTACCTTTTGCAGAATCCGTCATGAAATGTATTATCTTATAAAAATATAAAATAAGCATACTTTTATACACTTTAAAGACTGATGTTGCATGACTTTCCATTCCCTAATTCCATTTTTGACCTTGTTTTTATATTTTATCACTTTATACTTTTTACTACAAGTCTTACACTTTATATATGTCATATATCATATATATATTATGTCCATAAGTCCATCAAAGTCTTTTTGTCCAAAGTTTACAATTCCTTCATAATACATAATAAGTCATAACTTTCATAATTTATCCATTTTACTATAAGTTTCATAATAGCCAATTTTCATATAAACCATAAGTGTACAAGTTTTTCTTCCCTCATCTTGATATCAACCTCATATTAAATGATCATAAAATAACCTCCAATATAAGTCCATAATTAACCTCAACATGCAAGTTTGGGTATTTCTTTAAACTTGAAACATATTATGAAACCATTAAAACCCTAATTTATACTTAAACATTATTACATCCAAATAACATGGTAAAACTTCTTTTCCCTCAATCCTTTTTAACATGATATAAGTAATACCACAACATATATAAAAGTGTACAAAATGATCATTTCAAGTATAAACTCCATTTTCATGATAAAATCCTAAATGGTGATTCAACTAAAATAGAAATAACATATGCATAGAAATGAAAACTATAAGAACATAAAGGGTTCTAGTAGAACCTTGTAGATGTAGAATGATGATGAACAAGTAATCTAAACCCGTTGTTTAGATAAAATCCAAAGCTTGCACCAAATGAAAAACCCTTGTTTTCCTTAAAAAAAAAAACCCTAAATCTTCTATTTTCTTGAGTATTACTTGAAAAAGGTAATCCAATGCTTGGAAACACCTTAGAATATCTTAGAATGGATGTGTATAGAAGTGTATAATTGTGATAAAATTTTGTATGGAATTGGTTTCGTGCTTGTTATCAAGCCAGTGGGCTATAAAGGAGCCAAGGGAGTGATTTTTTGTGATTCAAGGTTAATGATTTTTGCTATCTATTGAGTTACTAGCATGCATACTATATTATATATGCGTTTAACTAGTCAAAAGGTGCAATAGGAGTCCAAGGAACATGTCCATGGTTTTAAGGATCTTGCTTTGGTCAAAGAAACATTCTTAGCTAGGTATTAATGAGTCAAGGATGTACAAATGCTAGTTGGTGATCTTTGTGAGCTATATGCCCCATTTTACATCTATATTAAGCCGAAATATAGATGGTAGAGGATTACATGATGTAATTTTGATAAACACCAAATATTCTTGTATCATTTACAAGTTGCAGAATGTAGTTTTTAGTCATAAAGGTATAACTTCAAATGCATAAGACTTGCTTTATTTTTCTTATGTACCTAGGTGTAAAGTAATATTAACTTGGGTAAAGTTTAATAAAACTTTAGGCATTGGGTACAATCGTGGGTATTTGTTGAAGCGTTAATAAATTAACATGCTTCCGGGTATGCTTAAACTTAATTTATTGCGAAACGTATGCACTTTACGTATCCGATAAAAATAAAATGAACAAGGATCATAATTATTCTTAAAATAATTATTTAATACTTGATTGATGTAAATGCTTAACTTTATGATGCCCGTTTACATTGAACGCAAATTTTTAGCTTACGCGATTTAGCTTAACATTCACGATTTAAAGCAAACGCGTACAATACAAAAGGTACGTTGTGGATTTGTTGACGTCGTCAATGACCCTGAAACACAGGGTGTTATAGACTTCCCCCGTTAAATGAGCCTTGTCCTCAAGGCTCACGATGCAGCACTTGACGACGGTGTGGTCTTGGTGAAGAGGTGTGGATATTTTTTCTTGAATTGGTCTTCACGTTCCCACGTGAACTCAGGACCTCTCTTGGAGTTCCATGGAACCTTGACTAATGGGATCCGGCTTCGCTTCAACCATTTAACTTCACGGCCCACTATTTCTAAGGGTTCCTCAACAAAATGACGTTTCAATTCAAGAGAAGTCCAATCCAAAACTAACGGCTAATTGGTTTCGTGCGGCGATGACACATTTTCAGAAGGACACATGGAATGTATTATGAACTATTGCTCAGTTCTTCAGAAGCTCGAGTTTGTAAGCAACTCTCCAACGCCTTTTTCTAACACCTTGAAAGGTACAACATACCTATGGTTTTAACTCCCCCCTTATCCAAACGTTCGAATCCCTTTCCAGGGCGAAACTTTAAGCATAACTTATCCCCGACTTGGAATTCATGTTTACAGCATCAAGTCAAAGCGTAACTCTTCTGTCGATCACAGCAGGCTTGCAACCTTTGCTTGATCTGGATGATTTTCCTCATGGTCTCTTGAATAGTTTTCTGGACCGAGGAATTGAGCTTCTCAACTTCAGTCCAAACAAACAGGTGAACGACACTTCGACCATAAACTGCTCCGAATGGTGCGGCCTTGATGCTAGCGTGATAGCTATTGTTATATGCGAACTCGACTAATGGCAAATGGTTAACCCAACCCTTTCCAAAGTCGATCGCACAAGACGCAGCATATCCTCGAGAGTTTGAATGGTCCTCTCGCTTTGCCCGTGCTAGTTTGTGGATGGCAATGCAAGTACTATCATAACCAAATAAGTAACCCAGAAAGGGCGTTTCTGAAGTGACCTCAAAATTAGATGAAATCTCGGGTCACGATCACAAATGATTGAGACAAATATTCCATGTCTCGTGACCACCTCCTTTAGGTACATTCTTGCAAGTTTATCCAAAGGATCAGTCTCTCTCATCGGTGTGAAGATTGCAGACTTAGTAAGTCGGTTAACAATCACCCAGATAGTGTCGTAGCCTTACAACGACTTAGGAAGCTTCGTGACAAAATCCATAGTGATGTTATCCCACTTATCCATTCAGGAGTATCTTTGGCATGTAACCAACAATCCTTATGGACTTTTATGTTCGGATTCGGCGGACCTTGACCTTAGCAACATGTCAAACACTTGCTAACATAGGTGGCGATGTCGGCTTTCATATTGGGCCACCAATATAGCTTCTTCATATCTTGGTAACTTCTTGTCAGAACCCGGGATGTAATAGAGGTATTTTGATTTAGAGGTTTGCCGTGCATGAATCACAGTCCATAAATCGCCATAACTTGTTAAGCCAACTAAACTCCTGCCATTGAGGCATAGAGTTCCATCCGCACGAGGTTCCAACTTTTCCGTCCTGATCGCCTCTGGATTTTTAGCGTTTTCAACCAACATTCCTCCAACATCTTCATTCTTGATGTTCTCTGGTTTTCGTGCTTCAGTCTGAGCAAAAAGATTTGTTGGTGAAGATTTCAAGCTAATTAGTCAAGACTAGGCTCGAACTCTTAATGTTTGATCTCTCTCCTTCCTAGCTTAAGCATCGGCAAACAACGGTTGCCTTATCCCCGGGTGGATAACGAATCTCACAAATCGTAATCACTAAGCAACTCCAACCAACGGCGTTGCCTCATGTTCAACTCTTTCTAATTAAAGAATTGTGTTTGTCAGACTCCTTATGATCAGTGAACACTGTGCACTTGGTTCCATACAGGTAGTGCCTCTAAATCTTGAAGCGAAACTACTACTGCTACCAAGTTCCAAATCTTAGAGTCTAATAAATCTTCCTTATGAACTTCAGTTGGCGTGATGCATAAGCAATCACCTTTTCCTCTTTGCATTAACACAACAAAAAGCGCCCAAACCCATTCTTTGAAGCATCGCAATATGCGATAACAATCTTCGCTTCCTTCAGTAAGGCCAGGATTGGTGCACATCACAAACTTCTGCTTTAACAGTTGAAAGGCGATTCTTAGTTTATCACACCCCCAAACAAACTGGATTCTTCTTTCTGGGGAAAGAAAAAGAATGAAAATAGCTTGGTCATCGGTTGGCGATCTTTGAAAACCCTTCAATACACTCCGGTAATCCCCAGCAAGAACCTAAAAATGACGAATGTTTCCGTTGGTGACTTAGGAGAGTGCCCAATCTTTAATGGATTCTGATCTTGGCGAGATCCACGAGTAATTCCATCACTATCGATCACGTTACCGAGGAAACTATACTATTTTAGGAATCCAAAATTCCACATTTGGAAAATACGCATACAACTCCTCTTTCTTAAGCACTCTAAGATTAGCTTAAGGTGTTCCTTTCGATGTTCTTTCTTGTTTCTTCGAATATATCAGAATATTCGTACAGTAAAGACTATCACGAATTTATCCTAGTATGGTTTACATACCCACCCGATTCATAAGGTCCATGAATACGGCAGGATGTCGATTGGGTCAAACCAAACGACATAAACTTGGAAATTCAGTAATGTCCCCGTAACGATCCTGAAAGCGGTTTATCAGAATGTCTTCTCACGAACCCTCAGTTTGGTGATTGACCTGACTCATAGGTCGAATTTTCGAGACACTCGACCCTTGGAGCTGATCAAATAAATCATCAATTCTTAGGAGCGGATTAGGTTCTTCACTGTTAGTTTGTTTAATTCCCGATAGTCAATGCACATCTAGAATGATCCATCCTTCTTCTTGACAAACAAGACTGGAGCTCCCCAGGGTTGAGGGAACAGGGGTCATATAAAGCCTTTGTTTAGAAGCAGCTCTATTAGTTGCTCTGATAACTCTTTCATTTCGGAAAGGCGCCAATCATACGGTGCTACCCGTCTACAGGTGCAGCACCATGTCCAAAATACAAATTGGAACTCCACTTGTCGAGTCCGAGAATACCCTACAATCTTCATGAAATACCTAGAAAGTCTGAACTATTGGTTACGATCCTTCAAGTCGCTTCTTCTCCGAACTTGTCTTCAACCTCTCTTGTATAACATCGTGCCAGAAAGATAGGAAACCTTTTTCCATTTACTTCTGCGTTTTAGATCACGAAATGATGTATTAATCGTATCACATTTCCCTGGTTACTTCAATCACCATGTATGATTACGGATTTATTTCTCCAGGGGTGCGAACAATCTTCTCGCAACATACAATGACCGCTTTGTAACTGGTATGCCCGCCAACCAATCCATACCGATTATAGCATCGAAACTACCAAGTTCTACCGGCATTAAGTTTATGTTGAATTGGTGGTTTAGGAAGTTTAATGTGCAACCCTTAAGTATAGTGTTTAACCCGATTATCCTCCCGTCGGCTAGTTCAACATCATAATAGTGATCTAGGGTAGAAGGTGTGATGTCAATTTGGGAGCTAAATGCAGTAGACACAAAACTTCGATCGGCACCCGTATCAAACAAGATATAAGCATAACGATTGTTTAGAAGGAACGTACCCGCAACGACATTGTCCGGGTTTGCCCCCGCATTTCCAACCACATACACCTTCGCTGGAGCCCTATCATTCCCAGCTTGATTACCACGGTTGCCTTTGTTGTTCTTCAGTCTTGGACATTCCTTTTTGAAGTGCCCCTGAGCTCCACACTCAAAACAAGTAGGTTTCTGACCCGATCCGGTGCCCTTCTGGTTGTTATTGTTGTTGACATTTCCCGTACCTCTACAGTCACGAGCGATGTGACCATATTTGTTACATTTATAGCACTTTGGAGCACACGGACCGTCATGGTGGTAATTGCATTTTGAGCATAGGGGTCTAGATCCCCCATATGGTTTCTTATCACCTGATCCAGCAGTGTACGCCCTCCCGGTGTTCTGCCTCTTGTTTGGCTGCTGTTGTTGATTCTGATTGCTTCGGGAAGTGTTTTCAGACTTCCTCTTGTTTTCAGCTTGTCTTTCCGCCATGGTACTGACTCTCTTGTCCATCAACTCTGTGGCCATTTCGATAGCCTCTTGCATTGTCTTTGGCTTTGAAGCCACGATGTTTCCATGGATCATGTCGGGCAATCCCCCGACATACCTTTCAATTTTATCCGCCTCCTCAGGGAACATTCTAACACACAGTAGTGCTAGCTCTTGAAAACGTTGGTTGTACTTGACCACATCAGTACCTATTACCTTCAAGTTCCACAACTCAGCTTCTAGCTTCTTCATTTCGTTTCGTGGACAATACTTGTCAGTCATCTTCTTCTTCAGATTCACCCAAGTCATTGAATAAGCAACATCATGAGTAACAGTCATAACATGGGTATTCCACCATGTCAAGGCACCTGCTAACAGAGTACAGGTAGCAAATTTGATCTGATTTTCCGCCGAGCAATTGCTTATTCGAAAGACAGTCTCCATTCTTTCAAACCATTGGGTTAACTCAACCACTCCCTCGGTGCCCTTGAAATACAGAGGTTTGCATTTCATGAAATCCTGGTAAGTGCATTCTCGAGCAACGCGTTCAGATCCCCTGACACCCGTCCCCGAAGAATGACTATCAGTGCCATTTCTAGTTGCGTCACGTGCGGCCAAGGCGGCACTGACTCCTTGATTGATCATAGTTTGGAGTTGAGCATTAGTGACATTAGTGGTTGTGGTTGCTGTTGGGGCTGGTGTTGTTGTTGCCCGTGTTGCCCTCGTGGCTCTTTTTGGTGCCATTTTCTTCAATCATAAGAAAATACAATATTTGTTAGATTTCATAAAATCATAACCACGACATGACATATCCATGAAAATTAAAGTGAGATCACATCACACAGTGAAATGTACAATTGAATTGTAATTAACAATGATATAACCAAATCGACATTCATTCATCACAAATTCGATTTAAACATGACATAATACTACCATTTCATATATAACTGGAAAACATACATGATTGGTTTCGATACAACATGATCATAATGTTTAGGTTACAAAGTAAACATAACAACCTAAAGCCTTACTAGCCGGGATTAAACCCGTAATACTTAGTAGGCTATATACAAAACAACTAGCCATAACAGAGTCTAATCTAAGAACTGCTACCAGCCTCCTCTGGCAGCTCCGGCTGTGCAGGACCTCCAGCGGGTCCCTGCTGTCCCTGTAAGGTAGTAACCTGTCCCTGCAATGTCATCACCTGTCCCTGTAAGTCGGTCACCTGCCCCTGCAGTGTGGCGACCAGTCCCTGTAGTGGAACCATATCCCTCTGTAGTGTCTGTACCGCAGTCAAGGTCTGAAAAATCTGCTGCTGTCGAGTGCGATCGGCAGCTCTCAGCTCTCTCATCTCCTCCCGCCTCCTGCGGTCTGTATCTAACAACTCTGACATCACTCTCTGCCTCCTACGATCGGCCGATTGTAAACGCGTTCAGATCCCCTGACACCCGTCCCCGAAGAATGACTATCAGTGCCATTTCTAGTTGCGTCACGTGCGGCCAAGGCGGCACTGACTCCTTGATTGATCATAGTTTGGAGTTGAGCATTAGTGACATTAGTGGTTGTGGTTGCTGTTGGGTTTGGTGTTGTCCTCGTGGCTCTTTTTGGTGCCATTTTCTTCAATCATAAGAAAATACAATATTTGTTAGATTTCATAAAATCATAACCACGACATGACATATCCATGAAAATTAAAGTGAGATCACATCACACAGTGAAATGTACAATTGAATTGTAATTAACAATGATATAACCAAATCGACATTCATTCATCACAAATTCGATTTAAACATGACATAATACTACCATTTCATATATAACGGAAAAACATACATGATTGGTTTGGATACAAAAGGATCATATGTTTAGGTTACAAAGTAAACATAACAACCTAAAGCCTTACTAGCCGGGATTAAACCCGTAATACTTAGTAGGCTATATACAAAATGACTAGCCATAACAAAGTCTAATCTAAGAACTGCTGCCAGTGTCCTCTGGTAGCTCTGGCTGTGCAGGACCCTCAGCGGATCCCTGCTGTCCCTGTAAGGTAGTAACCTGTCCCTGCAATGTCATCACCTGTCCCTGTAAGTCGGTCACCTGCCCCTGCAGTGTGGTGACCAGTCCCTGTAGTGGAACCATCTCCCTCTGTAGTGTCTGTACAGCAGTCAAGGTCTGAATAATCTGCTGCTGTCGAGTGCGATCAGCAGCTCTCAACTCTCTTATCTCTTCCCGCCTCCTGCGGTCTGTCTCCAACAAATCTGACATCGCTCTCTGCCTCCTTCGGTCCGCTGATTGTAACTCTGCGATCTCTGCCATCTGTGCATGCACTGTGGTGCGTAGAGATATAACCCCTCCATGAGCAAGATCGCTCGCATCCATCGCT
>BQNB010046967.1:3403-43417 GCA_026074375.1 Tanacetum coccineum | reverse complement strand
TATATATATATATATATATATATATATATATATATATATATATATATATATATATATATAAAGTTTATTAACATTTCATTTTTCCATCTCAAATATACACACACACATTTATAAACTCTCTCCCCTCTCCCCACCTTCCCCCACCGCCGGCCACCCTCAGCCACCGCCGGCCGCCGTCGCCGCCGCCGGAAAACTTTTCCGGCGAACCCAAAATCATTCCTCATTAACCGGATCTATCCTATCCACCAACTTACTCGCGGCCACGCGCCACCCACCCCTCTCCGGCAGCCACCTACGACAGCCCCACCTCCACGACAGTCATTATCATCATCATCTCATCGTCATCGTCACCCCTATACCACGCACCGCCACGCGCCTAAATCCACCACCCCCCCCCCCCCTCACTGCCGATGCCTCCCAACACCACCACCTCCATCATCATCATCACCACGACAGCCCCCCTTGCTGCTACTCCACGACGACCACCACCACAACACCATAAAAGGGTGCGTCGGGTTTGCTATACAACCACCCTATAAGGGGTGCGTTTGGCTTTCTTTCGAGTGTAACAGCCACGAAGGGCGTCTTTGTTTCTGTGGTGAAAACCACCACGAGGGTGGTTTGGTTCGGTTTGGTACAACGACCCAAGGTGCGTCTGGTTCATTTTAACAGCCAACAACGACGCGTTTGCATCCAGGTTTAATAACTAGGGGTGTTCGTTTATGATTTATGACAGCCGAGGGTGCGTTGGGTTTGGACATAACCACCATAGAGGGTGCGTTGGGTTAATAAAAACCATCCACAAGGGTGCGTTTTGGGGTTGTAAAACAACAAATGGGTGCGTAGGGGTTTTTGTGAACAGCTAGGGTCCGTTTGGTTTTCACCAGTTAGGGTGCGTGTTGTTTTATAAACCACCAGCCGGGGGTGCGTTTGGCTCGGCAGAAATACCAACCAGGGTGCGTTGGTTTGGGTTGTAAAGAAAAGGGTGCGGGTGGATTTGGTTATTAACAAAGGGCGTGTTTGGGGTCCGGGTCAACAGCAAGAGGCTGCGTTTAGTTTGATTAGAACCGCAGCGGACGCGTTTGGTTTTGCTTATAATCGATTAGGATGCGTTTGGTTGCGGGTTGGCAGCCAAGGTGCGTTTGGTTTGATGAAATACCAAGATTTAGGTGCGTTTGGATTTAGGACAGATTTAGGGTGTTTGGTTTGGGTGGCAGCAGCCACCGGGGTGTCGGGATTTGGCTGCGAAACAGCCGGGTATAGCCGGGTTGTGTGGGTTTGGGTTTGCGTTTGGTTGGAATTATCACAAAAAGGGGTGTTTGGTTTTAGGGATGACAACATAAGGGTTATGTTTGGTTTAAGAGAGAAAGACACGAAGGACGCGTTTGGTTTAGCGAGACAACGAGGGTTCGTTTAGTTTATATAGCAAATTAACAAACAAATGAAAATAACATTAGGTTTTATAAATATTAAAACCGGACTAAATTGGTGGTTTAAATTGGTTAAATAAATACAATATTTATTAGTTGTTTAGTTTATTAGTTGTTTATATATATAGTCTAATACGGGGAGGTAGGGTATGAGGTAGGGGTGGATGTGTTATAGTATAGTCTATAAGGGTGTGGATGAACCTGGAAAGGCGGGGCATTTGAAATATTTAATACGAGATTGCAACAATATATTGGGATTAAGAAAACGTTTGAGTTTTTGCGGAAATATGGGATAGGGGTATAAACGGAAAAATCATGACGAAAAGTAGAGAGAGAGTAGAATGTGAGACATTTATTAGGAAATTTAGGATATAAGTTATATTGGTGTATAAGTATTTCTAAATTTAGAAACTTTGATTATATTATTTGTTAAAATAGAAAGAAATATTTACATTTTTCTTGGTGTAATAAGGTTGGAGTAGAGTAAATGAGATGAAAACGTTTATTATGTGTGTTTGTTTTTGTGTTTATGTATTTTGTGGTTTTAAGGGGTTAATGATGAAGTGGGGTGTTTGATGTTAGGTATGTATGGTGATTTGTAATGGTTGATTTTGGAGGGGTGTTGGTTGGGGTGGGAATTATATGGGGTGTTTGTTGGTGGAAATATGGTGGTGTTGATTTTAAGATTGGTTTGTTTGAGGGGTATGGTTAATCGGGGTGGTGGGAGAGGGGGTGTTTCAATATGTTTGTGTGTTGGGTTGGGGATGTTTGTTACGTGTGTTTGTTTGAGTGGGTATATAGTGTGGTGTGGGGTAATTTGTGGGTTGGTGTTAATTAAGTTTGGGAAATGTTTAGGGTTTGATTATGTAAGGGTGATTAGGGGGGCGGAGAGGAGAGGGTATGTACACACACACAGAGTTTCTCTCTCTCTCTCTCTATTGTAAGTTGAGTTGTATGTTAAGGGTTTTTGGATTAGGTGGTGATTGAAAGGAAGGAAGGAGGGGATCTGGTGAAGGAGGATTGAGGAGGATTGAGAGTGGGTTGGTTGAATAAAGATGAGAGGATATGAATTGTGGAGTAAATAGGGGGAGGGGGTATGTGTGGGGGGAGGTACTGATGAGGGTGTTTGGATGGGTAGGGTGTGGAAAGGGGGGGACACACACACATAGATGGGTTTGACACACACACAGTACACACTTTGTAGGAGGGGGTTGGGGGGTTAGGTTTAGATTATGAGGGGTGGTGGTATGGTAGGTGGGATGTTTAGGGGGTTTGAGGTGGTAAGTTGGTGGTTTGTTAGTGGAGTGGTACACACCACACACACGGTGGTAGTGATAGGTATTTGAGAAGTAGGTTTATGGATGATAGTGGGGTGGGAGGATTGGAATTATTGGTTATGTATATGGTGTGGGATGGGGTGAAATGGGAGGGTATCTCTCTCTATCTACTATATATCTCTCTATATAAATAGTGTTGTTGAAGTGGCAAGGTTGTATAAGTGTGTATATATGGGGGGGATGGTTATTAAAGGGGGAGGGGGTTGTTATAAGATTGTGGGGTATAAAAGGGAGTGAAGGTTGTTTGATGTGATGTGATTGAGTTAACACACACACAACACACATGTGGTTGGTCTTGATGGGGGGGGGTGTAGATAGGGGGTTTTGGGGGATTGTAGGGAGGTGTGGGGGTGATTTTAGGGGGGTGTAGGTTTATTGGGGGTGTAGTGGGGTATCTATCATATATACATCCAGGGGGGTATAGTTGGGTGGGGAGTTTTTGATATGTAGTTGGGTTGGGTAGGGTTTGGGTTTGGGGGATATATTGGTGGTGGTGGAGGGTTGGTGTGATGTGGATAGTTTAGGGTGTGTATAGGTTGTGTATGATGTGTATGGGTGGTTTAGTTAGGGTGTGGGTATGTTTAGTGGTTAGAATAATAGGGTTTGGGGGTATAGGGGTTATGGGGGGGGGATGGGTTGGTTTGGAGGGGGGTGGGAAGTTGGATGGTGTATTTGGTATTTGGGATGTAGGTGGGGAGTATTTGTGAATTTGAGAGGGGAAGGGATTGAGGGGTGGGGTGATGGTGGGTGATTAGTTGTGGGGGTAGGATGTTTTGATTATTTTTTTTGGGGGGGTTATTTAGTATATGGTGTGAGTAGAAGAGGGTGATTGAAGAGGGGTTGTTGTTGGTGATAAAATTGGGGTGGTTGAAGAGGAGGTATGTGGGGGAGGGGGGTATGGTGGGGGTGGTGGTGGGATGGGGTTATAGTGGAGTGGATGGGTTAAAAAGTTTGATGGATTAGTGGAATTGGTGGGAGTTTAGGGGGTAACTATATATATATAGGGTTAGGTGGATGGGTTTTTATAAGTTTAGAGATAGAGTGTGTTGTTTTTTAGTATGTTAGGTAGTAGAAGTGAGAGGGAAGATTGGTGGGGGTGGGTTGGGTTTGGGGGGGGGTGTCTATCTATATACACACACACACACACATTTGGGGAATAAGACTTTTTTAAGTTTTGGGGTGATTGATTTGGGGTTTTGATGGGTTAGGATTATTTGTAATGTGTGGGGGGAATGTTTGAAGGATGTTTCATTAGGGAGTATGGATTGTAAATAGTGATGTGGTTTTAGTATTAGATATTTTTTTGTTAGTATGAGAGGGGTGTAATTTTTTGAGTGGAATAAGTGGGGGTATGTGTTTGTGTAAGATGTTAGGATGGGGGTGATTATAAATAAAGTTGGAAGTGGAGTGGGGTGGGGGGATATTAGGGTTTAAGTGGGGATTGATGTTATGAGGGGTTGGGGGGGGGTGGTGATAGGTGTTTGTTGGAGGGAGATGAAGGGGGGGTGGGTAGGAAGGGAGTTGGTTGATTGAGTATTATGTTTGTTATTTAGTGAAATGAATGATTATTGTATGTGTTGTTTTTTGAGTGGTGGTTGGTATTGTATAGTGGCTTTTTTTTGATATATTGTATAAATTCTTGTTTCCTATTGCTTCTTGTTGATGAATGTGCGCGTTAGGCTTTAAAAAACCAACTTTTATCTGTATCGTTGTTGATATGTCTAGGGAAACACGAGTGTGTAGAAAGGATACCATCGGTAATAGTCTTCATACTACCTTACCCTTTATATGGTTGATCCCTCTTAAGATATTTCAAATGCATGTAATGTACTCTTAGGGGCTTTGTAATAGTCTTCATACTACCTTACTTGTATGTTTCCTTAACGGAATATTACATAGACAGCGAGTTCATGTAATCCGTTCATGACCTAGGAAATACTTACACATTACATCTCAAGTGTGACAAAGAAACAGGTAGAATTGGATAGCGAGCAAGGAGTAGTGCATCCCAAGTGAATACGCTTCGTTGTATAATTGTTATTTAGTTTGTTAGTTTAATTAGCTTAAAACTAAAACCTCTCTAAAACCAGAATTTACTTGCTTTCATAAAATATAAAAACACAAAAATAATCTTCCTTCAACCCTTAGACCTTAGTGAACATTCGATCCGGCCTTCGTGCTATTCCCCTGTAGAACGACAACAACCCCTGAGTCTTGCCTATACTACACTACAAGGATTAGGTACACTGCCTAGGGAGTTGTAAAACTTCTTGTTGAAGTCCTACGACGACCGCATCACCTTTGCAGATTTTTGACCTCTTTGTACAGATTTTTAGTTCCTTTTCTCTCACTAAAATCTTCTCTCTCTCTCTAAAATTCTTGATCACTAACTAAGTTTAATATTGTTTCAAGTGATCAAATCTCTTCTTTTTCCTCCTCACTCTATCAAGTTCAAGAGAAGAACACTCGTATTCACCAAGAAACAAAGTGTTATATATTAGTAAATTTCTTCTATCTTCTTCTAGATCAAAACCTCTATTTTATTGATCTTGTACGGATGAGTAAATCCGTATAGTGTATAAATCCAGAAGTGTTGATTGTGTGTCGGTTAGTATTTTAGTCCACAAAATACATTAGTGAAGTGGTAGATTGGTTCTAGCTAAGATTAGGAGTTGACATTTAGCTTAGTGTCGAAAAACAACATAAGCGACGTATAAACGATTTTCTCCGCCTGAATGGAGCTTGTTGACATAGTGAAATCTCGAGTCGGATACTTAAGGAGTGGAGTAGGGCGAAGAAGAGCTACGTAGCCGAACCACTATAATTATCGGTGTTGTGGGTTGATTGTCCTATCTCTTATCTTTTATTTCCGTTCCTTATTTATTGTTTTTGTTGTGATGGAATTGCAAGTAGTTAGATAGATTGGTTGCTCATATCGTTGGTTGATATCACATATACTCAAATCAAACATTTTTATAAGCAAACTTTTAAAACGCCAATTAACCGGTAAACTATTTAACCCCCCTCCCCTTCTAGTTTCTACACGTTATGTAACTTGAACCCAAAGTCTATTGACCATCTATTTGTTTATTGTAAGGCCTCTTTTTTTATTTGGTAGTCGCTAGTAGAATGATGGGATTTTAAGTGGGAAATTCCTCGGACTTTCATAGATCTTTGTGTTTGGTGGATAGACATGACTAATTTTTCGAAGTGTAAAGAAGTATGGATAATGTCATTTTTCTCGGTTTTATGGCATATTTAGGAGGCTAGAAATAAAGTTGTATTTTCTAATAAGGAAACGTCACCCTCTCATATTTTAGATCTTGTAATATTTAAGATCGGTTGTTAGATTAAAGTTTTCTTTCTATCATGCTCGTCTTTACTATTAAATTTCTATGTAGATATGTTCTCGATTTCAATGAGTCCTTGTTAGAAGTATGAAAACTTTCTTAGGTGTGCTCCAGCTCATGAAGCTTTAAAATTTAAAGTTGATGGGTAAGCTATAGGTAAGCTGAGTTTAGCAGGTATTGGTGGTTTGTTACAAAACAATGATCGGGTTGTTTTCGCTATTTTTTGAATATCAGTGGGTGTTTTTAATTCCAATGTTGCTGAGGTAATGGCCATTAAAAAATATATGTAACATGATTAAATAAAATGAGGAGTTGAGATCCGTTAATATAACTTTTGAAAGTGATTCTCTAAATGCGGTATCTTGGGTTAATCATCCGGATGAGAGGCAATTGAGGTTGCTTCATCACTTTCACGAGATTGATGTGTTCCTATCTGTGAGTTGTAATAAATTGATTATGCATGTTAAGCGAGAGCGTAAAAATGATGTTGATAAATTGGGCAAAGAAAGTGTATATCGTTAAAATCTATTGATTGTTTGGCAGATGGGTTGAGTGTCATTCCTTGGGGTGTTGTTTATGTTCCTATCGGAGTCTTGGTTTTTTTTTCTTTTTTATCATTGTATGTTGTAGGTCTTCTGTTTTGTGGACTGTTAATATTGCAATTTTAATAAAGATATCATGCTTTAAAAAAATAGGTAAAGTTGACGCATTTCAAAGATGATGACAATTTAATATTACGTTTGTATGTACTTTCTTATATTCATAAGGTATCGTTTAAACGACATCACAACATGCTAATATTGAAACGCATATATAGGTATCATGTAAAAGTACCAATCAAGGTATTTTCTTAAACGCCATCACAACATGCTAAAATTGAAATGCATATATAGGTATTTTTAAAAGAAGTGGTTCATGATGGCTGGGAGACGGATGTTAGTGGATTTTGGATGTTTAAAGTGGTTAAAAGGCTGAAAGTTCTTAAAAAGCCGCTTCATAAACTTCTTTATGATCAAGGGAATTTACACGAGAATGTCAAGCACTTGCGTCTTGAGCTTGATGAGGCTCAAAAAGCCCTTGACTCTGATTCGTTTAATGCTACTATTTGTGAAGATGAAGTGATTTATCTTCAAGCTTTTAATGATGCTTTACTTACTGAAGAACGCTTCCTTAAGCAGAAGGCGAAGATCGAGTGGCTTAATTTGGGTGACTCAAATACGACATATTTTCATAAGGTGGTGAAGAGTCATGCTTTGAGGAATCGAATTGATTATGTTACCACTACTAGTGGTACTTTGCTGATGGCGATCAAGTCCCGTTGGCATTCATTGATCATTATATAGCTTTCCTCAAACAACAAAGAGATACTCATCCTTTTAATTCTAATGAGTTGTTTTTAATAAACTTCTTGATAACGTGGTTAACCATATGATTCGTATAATGTATTCTCAAGAAATTCATGATGCTATATTCTCTGTGGAAAATGATAAATCGTCGGGTCCGGATGGGTACACGACTGCTTTCTTTAAGGAGGCTTGAGATATTATTGTGTATGATGTGATTAAAGCAGTCCAATAATTCTTTGTCAATGGTACTCCTCTAAAAGAATTGAATCATACTATTATTGCTCTTATTCTGAAGGTCGCTTCTCCCCTCAAAATTAATTATTATAGACCTATATCTTGCTGTAATATTATATTCAAATGCATAAGTAAGATTATCTCTAACCGAATGAAAGATATACTGACGACTTTAATTAGCTATAATCAATCTGCTTTTGTTCCGGGTAGACGCATTACTGATAATATTCTATTGACTCAAGAGCTTATGCATAATTATCACTTAGATAGAAGCCCTCCTAGGTGTGCTTTTAAAGTGGACATTCAGAAAGCATATGACACTGTCGATTAGGGTTTTTTCATGAGGTTCTTATCGGTTTTAGGTTTCCTCCTCGTATGATTAGTTGGATTATGGAGTGTGTTACATCCACATATTTTTTTCATAAGCATTAATGGTACTCTGCATGGTTATTTCAAGGGTAAAATAGGTCTTCATAAAGGTAACCCAATGTCTCCTCGTCTTTTCACTCTTGTTATGGAGGTTCTTACTCTTATGCTTCGTCGGAGAGTACGTGATTCCAATACGTTCACATATCATCTTAATTGCTCTCACCTTAACATTATTAATTTATGCTTTGTTGATGATTTGTTTCTATTTGCTCATGGTGATGTTAATTCTGCTCGGGTTATTATGGAGGGTTGGGATGAATTTAAAAATGCTTCGGGTTTGGTTCCTAGCTTACCTAAAAGTATTGCTTATTTTTGTAAGCTTCAGGTTAAATATTTGGGAGTTCCTTTGGTTTCTTCTAGACTTATAATCGTGACTACAAGGAGTTGGTTGAGAAAGTTAAGAGCATGATCAGTGATTGGAAGAATAGTTTTCTCTCATTAGCTGGTAAGGTTCAACTTGTGCAATATATGCTTGTCTCTATGCATATTTATTGGGCTTTCGTCTTTATTATTCCTTCTCGCACTTTGCTTGACTTAGAGCAATTAATGTGTGGCTTTATCTGGTGTCAAGTCAATATACGAAAGGGTAGGGCTAAAGTTGCTAGGGAGGTTGTCTGTTTGCCTAAAAATAAAGGCGGTCTTGGTCTCAGAAAGTTAAATGTGTTCAATAAGGCTCTTATCACTACCCACATTTGGATTATTATTTATCTCAGAGAGTCCTTATGGGTCAAATGGATCCATGTTTATAAGATCCGTGGTTGTAATTTTAAGGATATGCCTTTGCGTGGTAATATGTCGTGAGGATGGAGGAAGATTCTCTAGGTCCGTCCTTTGATTCATAAATTCATTTGGTATTGTCTTGGGACTGGTAACATGATGTCAACTTGGTATGATCTTTTGTGTTCATTGAGTCCTTTATCGCGGCTTGTTACCCCTCGTGATATTCATAGGGCGGGATTTAATATGTCTTCTAAGGTTTAAGATGTTATTTCTAATGGGAGCTGGAAGTGGCCGAATGAATGGCTTGTGAAATACCCATATCTTTACACGATCACGGTTCCTACTCTTGTTCCTAATTATTTAGATCGGTTAATTTGGAAGACCCAAAATGATGTGGATTTTGGATTCTCAGTTGCAACTGTTTGAGAGTGTATTCTCCCTATAGGGGATGAGATTGATTGTTATAATTTAATGTGGTTTTCACATAATATCTCTCGTCATTCGATTCATCCTGATTTATATGACCACCCTTTCTTTGAATGTACTTTTTCTTTGCAGGTATGGAATCAATTGCAGTCATATACTAGAGTTCCTAGTATGCCATATTCTTTGGATCTGATTATGGATCTGCTTACCCCCGTGTCACGGAAAAGATCGGCTAGAAGTGTTATTGTTAAGCTTGTTTTTGCTGCTACTTGTTACTTTATATGGAAAGAACGGAATAATAGGCTTTTCAAGAATCATAAGAGATCAGAATACTAAGTTATTGAAGTGATCAAGTTTACTGTTCTTCTCAAGCATATCTCGTGTTGATTTAAGAAGACGAAGAATGTGGAGTTTTTCTTACATCTTTGGAAGTTGCCTAGCTCCCTTATCCGGTCTACTCATTGATGGATTATGTTAATACAAATAAGTCGTAAAAATGTTTATTTCTATTTTATGATCCTCTTATGTTTTGTCTATAACAATCATAAAATTATTATAAGTAGAAAATAAAATACGTAAGTCTTAAACCAATAGTCTTGCTAACTTATTATGTCCATCATACATCAAAATTACATTTTGTACAAGTAACACAAAGTTACTTATACATTTATTTTTCAAAAGTATGTAAATTATATTTACATTTTACATCATGCATGACATCAACATGATCTTTCCATATCTTAACTAAATCTTACAAGATTACATAAGATCTTAGAAAATTACACAAGATTTTGGGAGATTTAGCAAACCAAAATCCTGATTTACATTACTAGTAACTCGGATCCCTCGAGTTACACTAGCCGGATCCCTTTTAGAAGGGATCCGCCTGATTCGGTGAACAGTAGAAATTTTTGCCTATAAATAGCAAGCCTTTTCTTATGTTTTACTCACCCATTCCTCTCACATCTCTCTCATATTCTGATATATCTCTCTAATTTTCAAATCTAGTTTAGTTCCATTTCTCATTTGTAGGTAATTCTTTTATTAGAAGAAATTGCCGATATTTCATACGAGACGATCAGGCTCAAGTTACTTTGTTGCTAGACTCCACCATCATATCAAGATCATCTTGTTGATTCTTCTACTTTATTTATTCATTATACTTACATACTTTATCCTTGTAAAAAGAGTTGATAGCATTGGGTCAGTTCTACCTTTGTTAGAACCCGATATTTAGCTTTGTACTAGAAAAAATGTAAGCAATGTAAGATTGGTTCAACCTTTGTTAGAACCTAGTATTTAGCTTTGTATAGGAAAAAGTGTAAGCGGCGTTATAAGGCTTCTCCGCCAGATAAGAAGATTGTGGACTAGCGTTTACGAACTCTCGAGTTGGGAACTCGGGGAGTAGAGTAGGGCAATGAAGGTGCCCTTATAGCCGAACCACTATAAATACTTGTGTCACGATTCTATCTCTTCTAACTATATCTTTACTTTACTTGTGCTTATTATTTATTACTTATTACGTAGATCAAATCAATATCATTAACTTCACATAAACACGATCTATAATTTTAAAACTTAAATTTTAATCCGTAAAACTATTCAACCACCTCTTAGTTTTCCACAATTGGTATCAGAGCAAGATTACTAAAGTTTTAAAAATATATTGTAGTTTAAATCTTTAAACGATCAAATGGATTCAGAGAACTACAAATAGGGTCATTCTATGCAAAGACCACTTCTCTTTAAAGTTAATGGTTTTATCTATTGGAAAAATATATTTGGAACTTATGTGAAATCTAAAGATATTGATCTTTGGCATATTATTGTTGAGGGTGATTACAAACCAATTTTTAGAAACACTAATACCGGTAGGGATGAAACTCTTCTTTACGAAAGACTAAGTGATGATAATAAAAAAGATGCTTTCTAAAAATAATGAGGCTATAATGGTTTTATATAACGCCTTGCCCAAAAAGGAGTATGAAATGAGTGTGTAAAACGGCTAAAGATATTTGGAACTCTCTTGTAATCACTCATCAAGAAAATAAACAAGTCAAAGATAATAAAAATATATTTGTTTGTTTAACAATATGAACAATTTTTTATTTTCGAAGATGAAACTATTGATTGCGCATTTGCTAGATTTAATACTATAATCACATCTTTAAAAGCACTTGACGAATCTTTTTCAAGTCGTAATCATGTTAGGAAATTCTTCAGGGCTCTTCAACCCAAATGGCGTCCAAAGGTAACGGCCATTGAAGAATCCAAAAACTTATCAACACTACTTCTAGACGAGCTCATCAGAAATTTAAAATTCTATGAAGTAGTGCTTGAGAAGGACTCCAAGGCATCTAAAAATAAGAAAGAAAAATACAAGTCACTAGCTCTAAAAGCCAAGAAGGTGTCAAGTGATGAAGAAGCTTCATCTTCGGATAGTGAAGATGAAGAATATGCCATGACGGTAAGAGACTTCAAGAAGTTCTTTAGAAGAAGAGGAAAATTCATCCGACAACCACACAACGACAAAAAGGCCTTCCTAAAAGTAAAGGAAGACAATAAGGGAAAAGTAGATAGAAAGTGTTTCAAGTGTGGTGATCCAAATCACTTTATAAGTGATCATCTCAAACACTCCTACAATGATCAAAAAGCATTTGTTGGAGGGGCATGGAGCGATAATGATGAGGGCGAAGACCTCAAGAAAGACGAGATATGTCTCATGGCACATGACTCCAATGAGGTACTTTTGGACACCCATTATTATAATAGCTCCTCTTTAGATGACGAAACTTAGCAAAACCAGTATAACAAGTTGTGTAAAATTAGTCTTGGAATAATCAACAAAAACTAAAAACTAAAAATGAAATCCTAGATAATGAAGTTTTTGAACTCAAGGAAAAATTAAAAAGACTAGAAAAAATAAGGCAATTAGTGAAAAATGTAAATCATATCGACCTCCGTTCGAAAAATGATTCACTTGCATCCAAACTTGCTAAATTTGAAAAAAATAGTCATTTTCTACAAGAAATGATTGAAAATAAAAGATTACATAATGATAAAAAGGGGCTAGGATTCATAGAACTTAAAGCTTTGACTAGCGGAGTTAAAACGGAAAAAAAATTGGTAAAAACAATACTACAAAAGTTAATGTGGTTCCAGCTCAACCAGATCCCTCTGAAATGGATCCCGCTAGTGTTGACGAAGGGATCGGGGCAACTGTAGCAGCTGGTGATAACTTAAAACCAATTTTGCAAAATAGAACCGATTTTGTCCAAGTAACTAAGAAAACCTCACCTAGCACTACTGTAGGAAATACCAAACAACCACCGGCTTTAAAACTTGGTCAAGAGCTTGCAAAAAGTAAACTCAAAACACGGCCTAAAACGCCTCTTAGGAGACCAAACACAGTCTTTTCTAAAAGTAACTACAACCAAGTAACTTGGAACTATTCACCACATCAAGAATACCAATTTCAACCACCTAACTTTGGTTCTTGGGGACCATACCCACCATACTCGTATATGAACCAACCAAACGGTATGTTTAACGCTAACGAACCCATGAGATATTGGGGACCAAACGCTTGAGTTGTTTCATACTTTTAGGTATGGTTAAAGGTTAAATTGGAACCCGATGAATGAATCAAGGATAGTGGATGTACAAGGCATATGACGGGTAACAAAAGTTTATTCTCTACTTACGATGCCTTTGATGGAGGTAACGTAGTGTTTGGTAGTAACTCAAAAAGCAAGATTATCGGTAAAGCTATGATCACTCACAACTCTCTAACTATTAATGATGTTAGTCATGGAGATAATTTAAATTTTAACTTGCTTAGCATAAGTCAAATATGTGATAAAAAGTGTAAAGTAGTTTTTAGTGAAACCGGTAGCGAAATACTTAAAGACGACATTACCATAGAAAGATGGATTAGAAAAAATGGTCTTTATGTGATGAAAATTGGTAATTCACCTAAAGATAAACTTTGCCTAACCTCTATAGATGATACTTCGACCATATGGCATCGAAGATTGGGTCACGCTAATATGCGACTTATACAATCGCAATCATCTAAAGAGCTTGTTAGAAATTTACCATAACTAAAATTTAAAAATCATTTTTGTGACACTTGCAACATAGGGAAACAACTTTACGCAATCCATAAAGCTAAAAATATAGTTTCTACTACGAAGTGTCTAGAACTTTGACATATGGACTTGTTTGGTCCGTCGGCCATCCAAAGTTATGAAGGAAACCACTATACTTTCGTCATAGTTGACGATTATTCTAGATATACATGGACAAGATTTTTGAAAAACAAAAATGAAGTGTTTGGTCACTTTGAAGTTTTAAGCAAGAAAATTCAAGTACAAAAAGGTTGGCCTATTATGTCGATCCGTACGGATCACGGTCAGGAATTTGATAACTAGGTGCAATTTAGAGCTTTTTGTGATGCTAATGGTATTACTCATAATTTCTCGGCTCTACGTACTCCTTAATCAAATGGGGTAGTTGAACATAAAAATAGAACTTTACAAGAAATGAGTTGCACTATGCTAAATGAACAATCTCTCCTGAAAAAATTTAGATGTAATGCCGTCGACACCTCCACTTATATTTTAAATAGAATATTGATTAGACCTTTCTTTGGAAAAACTCCATATGAACTTTTAAAAGGTAAAAAACCTTCCTTATAATACTTTAAAGTTTTTGGTAGCAAATACTTTATTCTTAACATCAAAGATTACCTCACAAAATTCGATCCTAAATCTACCGAAGGCGTATTTTTAGGATATTCCCCAAATACCAAGGCCTATATAATCTTGAACAAAGAAACCATGAGAATCAAAGAATCTTTAAATGTAAGATTCGACGAAAGTCCTCCTCCTAAATCATCAGCTTTAGTAGATGATGATATAATTGAAAGTCAAATCGTAGAAAACCAAATAGAAGACAAAGAAAATGGACCATTAAACAAAGAAAATTGTAAACTTCAAAGAAGCAAAAGATCATCCCTTATAAAAGATCATAGGAAAATTAAACGAAAGAACCTTAAAATCTCAAGTCCAAAATCAAAGTAATTTCTTTTATTTCGTGTCATCCGTATAACCCAAAAATATTAAAAAAGTCATTAAAGACGAAAATTGGATAATGGATATGCAAGAAGAATTAAATCAATTTGTAACTAATGATGTATGGAACCTTGTCCCACCTCCTAAGAATCAAACCGTCATTGGTACAAAATGGGTTTTCAAAAACAAATTAGATGAAAATGGTGTAGTATCTAGAAACAAAGCTAGTCTTGTCGCACAAGGATACAACCAACAAGAAATAATATATTTTGACGAGACATATGCTCCCGTAGCAGGGTTAAATTCTATAAGAATCCTTCTTGCATATGCTTGTGCAAACGATTTCAAACTTTTTTAAATGGACCTTAAAAGTGCTTTCCTAAATAGTTTTATAAATGAAGAAGTTTATGTGTCTCAACCTCCCAATTTTGTCAATTTTTAAAAACCTAATCATGTGTATAAACTCAAAAAAGCTCTTTATAGTTGATGACATCAAATAACGTTACTTTTATAGCCTCATTTATCCCAAGTAAATTACCCACTTTTATATAATTATTGCAAGAATTATTACTTAATTGCTTAAAGTTGTTAATTGCAGTAACTATAGAGTATTTGTGAAGACAAGCTAAAAGGCGCACATTTTGGAGCTTAAATGATGATATTTGAAGATTACTTATTTCTGAATACATACGCCGTATCCAGCTGGTCAAACAATCAAAGATCCTGCAATAAATGTGATTGAAGACAGTTATTACTGATTGATTGTGAACGTAGCGCGCACTCCAAGGAATTCACCCCAATACGCCGTATTGACCTCACTCAATACGGCGTATCCACTCATTTTCAGAGACTATAAATAGAAGACTCAAAAACGAGTTTTCAGTGTGCTTAATCATATTCTCTATACCATAAACATAAAAGTCGATTTTCTGAAGAGACGAAGAGCAGCCAAGGTCAAGCATCGATACTAATTCCATAGAAGACGTTGTGTAATTCCTATACTCTTGTAATCATTCGATTTTTGGTATCGTTCGTTAACTCGGTTAGTTTACCTTGGTTGTTTGATTATACTTGTATTATTACAATGGTTATGGGCTAATACCCTCGGGTATTAGCCACTTTAATGAAGATTCAATGTTTGGTTTGTTTAATCTCGATTGCTTAATTTATCGTTGATCGTTTAATTATTTTTATCACCTCAAACTTGTCTATGTGCTTGAATATGCGACCTATCATTCAACTGAGTCTAGTGAGACTGACCAAGTGATCTAGATACTGGGATAGCTCTCCATATCGTGTTTTATATATCTGAACCAATAGGATCACAAATAATGTCCTATCTTTGCCTTTAGATTAGTGAGCCTAGTTGGACTGGAAGGTGACCCTTTGACCTAACGAGTACGTTCTTAATTAATTGGTAAAGACTTGGATAGTGGACTACCAGTATATAAAATTCCGTCAAACAGTAAGTGGGTAAAGTCTTGATGGGCTAGGGTTTAACAAGATCACCATTGCTTTAATCCCTAAGATAGATTATAATTAAACTAAAGGATGCTTTATGCGGATGCGTTAATTGTGACAGGATTCAACGTGTCTAGGTCTTAGGAAGAAGTCCCGCCTAAGTCTTAAGAATGATATGCCGCCTTAATATAAGAACTTATTGCACTAAACAAACAAACCAACGTTTTATCAGATTTAATATGGTTAATACAGTTTTCTATCATTTGGCTTGACCGCTCTTTTATCTTCTGATTATCTTCTTGCGTGATTATTGTGTATTGAATTGATTTAAGTCACCACAGACCTGTGCTAGTCTCTCAGGCTGAAACCCCCTCCCTTTATCAATAGAACTAGGTTTAGCATAGGTTTAACATTAATTAGAAATGACATATAATTAACTAGACTAATTAATTAGAATAAAATACTGATAGAATATTAGATTAACTTTCTTGCTCTTAGTGTTCGACACCCTACTTACCACGAAACTCCATCTTAACCAGGTACACTGCCCATTAAAGTGTTGTTTTAGGATAAGTCGGCTAAATATAAATTTAAAACTTGGTAATCAATAAATACAACCTACACAATAGCACATCAAGTTTTTGGAGCCGTTGTCGGGGAGTGAAGATTGTTTAATCATTAATTTTATTAGTATTGTTAACCCTTAATTAGCTTAGCTTAGAATAATCTAATTGTTTAAATTATGTTTGTATTTGTTTAATTGTGTGCTTAATTATTTGTTTTCAAAGTATTCTGTGCTGGTAGACCACCTGATATGACGTATTGACCAGTTAGATACGACGTATAAAACTTTCTACCCAGATACAACGTATTGATTTTTGCAATCTAAAGAACATATCCTGTTCTTCCAAACAATACGACATATTCTGTAAATTCAATACGACGTACTGACCTTAAGAAGATCCATACGGCGTATTCAAATCAATTGAATACGGCGTATCGATCACCTGACACGGTAGTAGAACTAAATTTGATTTCCGTGTTTAATTTTCTGTATCCTTTCTTTTCAGAGCCTATCCTACCAATTTATTATCCTCTGTTTCAGGTGATGCATGACAAGGAATTCCACTAAAGAACTATTTACACCTTTGGAAAACCCGGAAAGAGTATTTCATTTAAAAAAGAGGCTTTTCAAGACACCTGGTCTTGTAGAATTGAGTTCACCCAAATTTAATTTGTTTTCTGACATCGAAGAACGACCAGAAGAAGAAGAAGCTACAGAAATTATGACAGAAACAATGGAGCAATACATGAGCAAGACCCGCAGGGATTATGGGTCTGGTGTTACTAGGCCCAAGATCAATATTGATACCCACTTTGAATTAAAGGGGCAATTTCTCAAAGAACTTCACCATAATACTTTTAGCGGTTTGGAACATGAAGATGCAAATGAACACATTCAAAAAGTTCGGGAGATTGTTGACTTATTACACATCCTGAATATAACTCAAGATCAGATCATGCTTTGAGCTTTTCCTGTATCCCTATCTGGAGCCGTAATCCGTTAGCTCAGGAACGAACCATCTGGTTCAATTTTAACTTAGCAAGTCCTGAAATTGAAGTTTCTAAGCAAATATTGTTCGCTTGCTCATACTGCAAAGAAAATTGAGGAAATTAACAACTTTCAGCAAGAACCTGGCGAAAGCCTTTTCCAAGCTTGGTAAAGATTTAAAGAACTCTTGATGAAATGTCCTCAACACTATTTGACTGATATGTAGGAGGTAATCTTGTTTTATAACGGGTTGGATGTTCCAACTAGATAAATCCTTGATTCGAAAGGTGCCATACCAACTAAGACAGCTGCAAATGCAAAAGTAGCCATCCAATAGATGGTCAAATACTCTCAAAAATGCACAATGAAACATCAAGAACCAGAAATACTAAAACTTCTGACGGATTGGCCGTTATCCAGGCTCAACTCAATAGTCTCAGGAGAGAAGTTAAGAAGGTAAACGAGAAGGTATATGCTGCTCAGGTGGGATGCAAACTATGCAAGGGACCACATTACACCAAAGACTATCCACTCAAAGAAGAAGGGAAAACCCTTGAAGAAGCTTACTATACGCAGTTTGGTGCACCCTACCAATCTGGAGGGCAGTACAAAGCAGCAGGGCCAGGATTCTACCAAAAAAACAACAGAAACTCTTCGTACCCTGATCGAAGACAAACTATGATGGAATCGCTGACCAAATTCATGTCTGAATCAGCAAAGAGACACGAGGAGAACTCGAACATAATCAAAGAAATTTGAGTATCTACCGATGCAGCTATTAGAAATCAAGGATCTTTAATTAAGACCTTGGAAATTTAGATTGGAAAGATTAGCAAAGTCTTACAAGAAAGAGGATTCGGAAATCTGCCCAGCTCGACAGAAACGAACCCAAGGGATCATGTCAAATTGATTTTGACTGCTAAAGCTGATTCAACTAGGATACGCTGTATCGGATCAGGCCCATACGTCATATCGGACTCAAATATCAGTAACATATTTTCTAAAACAGGTCCCTTTCCTAGGCGACTACATGATTACTGCTGTGATGAATGAAAAGAGGCACATGAACTGAAGATTCTGGAAACCTACTCAATTAGGACCGCACTTCATGCTTCATGACAACACCTTGCCTCAGAAAGAAAAGGACCCAGGAAGTTTTACACTACCCTGTTTTATTCATAATGTTTGTTTTAATAAAGCCCTTGTTGACCTATGAGAAAGTGTAAGTGTTATGCCATTCTCTACCTACACCAACCTTGGTTTAGGAGATTTAGCTCACACTAGGTTAACCGTTAAACTGGCTGATAGAACAATTAAACATCCAAGGGGTATTGCTAGAAATGTGCTAGTTAGGATTGGTAAATTTATTTTTCCCATAGACTTTATTATATTGGACATTCCTGAGGTTGACGATGTCTCTTTGATCCTCAGACGACCATTTTTGTCTACCGCCCATGCCAAGATAGATGTTTTTAAATGGAAAATTACTCTAAGGGTTGGGGAAGAAAAGATTGTTTTCAAAAGCATTAAACCTGCTACTAGCATAATTAGGAGGGTCTATATGTTAAAAACAAATCTTGATTCCAAAACTGAAGAGGTTGTTAATAAATTATTTGACCCACACTATGGTGATTATATTGAATTAAATGATTTGGATGTGCCTTTAGAACCTAGCATGAATCAAGATGATAACTTTGAGCCAACCATTGATGAAAATGTTATTGTCAATGAGCTTACTAACAAATGTTGTTACAAAAAGAATTTTTCTTATATGATTGGGTATAAATATGTTATTGCTGACTTCCTCCCTACCTTGTCCATTAATATGATGACCAAACGTTTTTACAATTCTATAATTAAGGACGAAGGTGATCATGAAAGGAAGAAACTAGCTGGAACTTTGATTGACATACCTATGTTCGCTGGGAATTTTTCTATTATTTCAGATTTCTCGATCATTGACAATATAGATGTAACAAGTGGTGTTGTGCTCGGAATGTCGTTTTGCAAGAATTTTGTGTTATGCCAAAAGATTATGGAGAAATTTGCACGCAGGGACGAGTGCGAGAAAATTGAGGAAGAATGAAGCTAAAAAGAAAAAGTCTAACTTAAAGACTAGCTGAAGAAAAGTGCTTACCGGGAGACAACCTGGCTGGTTTTAAATTGTTTGTCATTTGTAAAGTTTAATTGTTTGCTGAGCCTGACTTCCCAGACATTCCCTACGGCGTATCGAACCTCTATGGATACGGTGTATGGACCTGTCTGGACGTTATCAGTCTTTAATTTCTGTATTTAAATTCCTGTAACTTTAAAACATTTGTTTTTACAGGATGCAATACGGCGTATCCTTGGGTTTGGGATATGGCGTATTGACTCCCTGTATAGTATGTGTGTTTACTTTTCTGCATTGTAACTATTGTAAAACCGAGATAGGAATTGCACGTTTTGTCTTCTGAACTTTTATGTAGGACCTTGTTGTAAAGAAATCGACTAATTGGTGATGGTATACTCTGGAAAAAGACTTATGTTGAACTCATACGGGCATTCTGACGCCTCTTCAACACACTTTTGCTCAAGAACTCAAATTGGAGAATCATCCCGAGCAAAATATCAGGGGAGTTCCTCGTTCAAATTCTATTTCCCATTTTCTATAAATGTTTCATCTATACAACGAGGACGTTGTATAATTTAAGTGGAGGGATGGAGAATTAGAACGCATACTTGTCCTTCTTTTTACAAATAATATGCTATATGCTTAAAATTATGCCAAATTAAAAAAAAATTAGCATACTTTTATAAAAATTGCTAGTTACATAACCTCGCACACAAATAATCCTTAATATCAAGCTTTGAGAATTAAGCCTATTCCGTTTCCAAACGTTTACCAAAAATTCCACAAAATTATGAGTGTGCCGGTTATGTAGTAGACTTTAGAACTTGGCATGGTATATCACTTGAGACCATAATGATGAGTACTATAGATTTAGATGGAGTAACATGTTTAACTGGTAAATTTCTAGGAATACACCAAAAAGCCTACATGATGTAATATTAACTAAGTATACTGGTTAGTTAACCCCCATGTAACCCTTTGCTTACTCTCACTATAAGAGTAAGATACCCCTAGAAAAAACCTGTTGAGCCATTCATGTCTTGTTCACACCAAATGTCTACTTCGTTACACATTTACACTTTAGCCTACCCTATAGATTAAGCCTATTTAATCAAAGTTGCTAGTTGCTTTTGTGTAAAGTTTTTAAGTTTCTGTGTCAAAGTGAAATTTTCTATCTCCGGTTAGGTCGGGAAATTGCACAATGCAATGGAAATGTAGAAGTATGTAGCTCATGTATTTTGCTACTTTCGCAATTATGTATTATGTCCAAAGATGAAGTGTTTAAAGAAAAATAATCCGGATGAATTATGATGGTTAAGAAGGTGAAAATACACCAAGATTCGTATTGTTATGTTGAAAAAAGGAAAAATAGAAAATTGTAGCAAAAAAGAGAAGGAAAGTTTGATAGTCGGTTCATTGAGCTTAAACCGATAAATTACTTGGAGGATCGATTATTCGTTGATATGTTGTAAAAATCAACGATGTATAGTTTTGTATAAAGTGGTCTATATTACCACTTGTCTTGTAAAAGTATATAAGTATGAGATGATTGGGAAGTTGACCGTTATGGGAACGCCAACTTAGGTTGTCTTTGTCGTTCTATGATCGAGAGGTTTGTGTATATATTTCTAAGTATTTATCATGGAACGGTCGGGAAAGTTACTAGCAACTATATACCTTATTTGTTCAGGCTTAATCTATTTGTTTAGTAAATTTTATTTAACAACAATTTATTTCCCTTTCCTAATCATTAACCTTAGGTTTTACTCGAATGAGGATGTGATCGAGTCATGCATGTCTATTCCGTCATTACGACCATGTATGTGTGATTCATCTGCCTTGTTGGTTTATTACTTTTGGTGAAAGTTAGAAGATCCATACCTTATATCATTCCTCGTCCTAACCCATGTGATCGAATCGCACATGTCTATTCCGTCGTTACGGCCATGTATGTATGATTCAGCTGCCTTGTTGGTGTGGTACTTTTGGTGAAATATTGTTAGAGTGATCCAACCTGTTAAGCCTATTATCTAAATTTACCTTTTTAACTTGTTACTCCTTAGCTCTAGTGGTGGAGATGTGTATCCTTGCCAAGCATATGAGAGTAAACTAATCATGACCAAGCAATTGAGCGTACCCATTAAATGTTACACCCTAGATTAGTTAAGTGATCTGAGTGTTTTCATATCCCATATTTCGCGAGGTGCTTGGTTTTGTACAGGTGATTTAATGAAAGAATGCTTAAAGGAAGAATCCTTAACTTCGGTTGGGATATATTTCCAATAAATCTCTAGAGTCTACTTGAGGACAAATATGATTCAAGTAAGGGGATATTTGATGACATCAAATAACGTTACTTTTATAGCCTTATTTATCCCAAATAAATTACCCACTACTGTATAATTATTGCAAGAATTGTTACTTAATTGCTTAAAGCCGTTAATTGCAGTAATTATGGAGTACATTGTGAAGACAAGCTAAAAGGCACACATTTTGGAGCTTAAATGATGATATTTGAAGATTACTTATTTCGGACTACATACGCCGTATCCATTAAAGAAGATACGGCATATCATCGCCTGGACTTCACAAAAAAACGCGTACGTTTAATACCCAACACTGCATATCCTTTTGAATACATACGCCGTATCCAGCTGGTCAAACAATCAAAGATCCTACAATAAATGTGATTGAAGACAGATATTACTAATTGATTATGAACGCAGTGCGCACTCTAAGGAATTCACCCTAATACGCTGTATTGACCTCACTTAATATGGCGTATCCACTCATTTTCAGAGACTATTAATAGAAGACTCAAAAACGAGTTTTCAATGTGCTTTATCATATTCTCTATACCATAAATATAAAAGTCGATTTTCTAAAGAGACGAAGAGCAACCAAGCTCAAGCATCGATATTAATTCCATAGAAGACGCCGTGTAATTCCTATACTTTTGTAATCATTCGATTTTTGGTATCGTTCGTTAACTCGGTTAGTTTACCTTGGTTGGTTGATTATACTTGTATTATTACAATGGTCATAGGCTAATACCCTTGGGTATTAGCCACTTTAATGAAGATTCAATGTTTGGTTTGTTTAATTGTAGTAATAATGTCCTATCAATTAAACATTGAATGTTTTGTCTATAAAAGTAATGTTTGGTCTATAAAAGTAACGTTATTAATTATGCGACCTATCATTCAACTAGGTCTAGTGAGACTAACCAAGTGATCTAGATACTGGGATAGCTCTCCATATCATGTTTTATATATCTGGACCAATAGGATCACAAATAATGTCCTATCTTTGCCTTTAGATTAGTGAGCTTAGTTGGACTGGCAGGTGACCCTTCGACCCAACGAGTACGTTCTTAATTAATTGGTAAAGACTTGGACAGTGGATTACCAGTATATAAAATGACATCAAGCAGTAAGTGGGTCAAGTCTCGATGGTTGTTCAAACGTTGTTTGAGGTTAATGTGGTACTTCAATCATATTTCATTGTACTTAAACTATTTATGTGATTAATATATTTTGAGGGATGCTACATCAACAAAAGATTCACAAAAGAAAGTTTTACAAAATGATGTGGCATGCATTAATAGGAAGATAATAATCACAAAAGAAAGTTTCACAAAAGATTCACAAAAGAAAGTTTTACAAAATGATGTGTCATGCATTAATAGGAAGATAATAATCAAAAAAGAAGAAAGAGAAATGACTAAAAAGATTTTGATTGGTTACATGTCATTTTGTGAAAGTTCTTTTATGTATGTAGCAATGTTCATATATTTTACCGAGGTAATCTCCTTTATCAAAAATTTTCTTCGCTTACAAACTTTTCTTATATCTGTTGCAATATCTATATCTATACTATATATAAAAGATGTATCATCTTTTCTTAAATTTTGAAATTTAAGAAAAAAGTTTATTGTTTATTTTACCCTCCTTAATATACCCCTAAATACTATTAGATGGATTAAGTTAGTCGGCTCAAGCCCGGTTTGTGGGCTTAGGGTCCATTAGGGATTTGGTTATCATGTCTTTGTAATCTATAAATAGTACCCCGTAGGTGTAACTTTATTATTAACCACTATTTATACATTACAAAGACGTGATAACCTAAACCTTAATGGACCTTAAGCTCATAGACCGGACTTGTGCCGACTAACTTAATCCATCTAATAAATACTAATTAGAATCGTAAACTACTTAAAAATATAGAATGGTAAAACTTTGTGTTTATTCCATTAATCAACGATACAATATATAGGGGTACAAGAAAACTACTCAATAACAAGATAAGTACAAGACAACTAGACAATGACAAGATGATTGTCAATTAGACAACTAATGATGGATATATGGATGAGAATGAGACAAGTCATTGATTGATTGATATTTGCCAACTAATACGCCTCCGCAGTTAGAGCAGAAGGAGGTCGGACGCTCAAACTGGATCGAAAGTCTTCAAACAAAACTGATGGAAGTCCCTTGGTGAAGATGTCGGCATACTGAAAACGAGAAGGTACATGGAGAACTCTAACCTAACCAGCGGTTACCATGTCACGGACAAAGTGAATGTCGATCTCAATGTGTTTCGTCCGTTGATGTTGAACAGGATTAGCAGACATATAAACGACACTAACATTATCACAGTAAACAAGAGTGGCAGTCGATAAAGGAGAATGTAACTCATGAAGTAGATTGCGAAGTCATGTAGTCTCTGCGACAACATTAGCAACACCATGGTATTCAACTTTGGCACTGGAGCGAGAGATGGTGTGCTGGCGTTTAGCTGACCAAGATAAAAGATTATCACCCAGAAAAACACAATAACCTGAAGTAGACCTTCGTGTAGAGGGGCAACCTGCCCAATCAGCATCAGTATAACCAACCAAAGAAGTAGTAGCGGAAGCATATAACTAGAGACCAAAATCCACAGTCCCTCGAACATATCGCAAGATATGCTTGAGAGCATCAAAGTGAGGTTTCCTCGGATCATGCATATAAAGGCAAACCTGCTGAACGGCATAAGCCAAATATGGACGTGTAAATGTAAGATACTGTATCCCCCACTGCGATATAAAGTGGGATCCTGAACAGGAACACCGTCCGGACCCAGTTTAGATTCTATATCAACGGGTGTCCTAGAAGGATTACAATGAACCATGTGAGCACGCTCAAGAAGCTGAAGAGCGTACTTCCTCTTCATTTTCATAATGTTCTTGTAACCCCCAATATAATTAAAAATCTCATTTCTATTCGTCAGTTCACTAGGGACAATAATTGTACTATTGAATTTGACGCCTTTGGTTTTTCTATGAAGGATTACTTGACTCGTCATATCCTCCTTCGATGTGACAGTTCAGATGATCTCTATCCAGTTACCAAGCCGCCAACTCCTCCTATTGCTTTTCTCTTGACAAGTGCTTCCACGTGGCATCAACGCCTCGAACATCCGGGTGATCAAGTGTTGCGTTCGCTTGTCTCTAGTCGTTTATTTCATGTAATAAAGAAAAGTCTTCACATATTTGTCACGCTTGCCAACTTGGCAAACATGTGAAGCTTCTTTTTCATAGTTCGGATTCTATTGTTGATCATTGTTTTGATATTATTCATTCTGATTTATGGACATCTCCCATCATTAGTTCTAGTGGTTTTAAATACTATGTCTTATTCCTTGATCATTTCTCTCATTACCTATGGATATACCCTCTTCGTTCAAAGTCTGACATGTTTGATAAATTTGTGCACTTTCGTAATTATGTTAAAAACCAATTCAAATGCGAAATAAAAAGCTTTCAATGTGATCATGGCGGTGAGTTCGATAACAACCGACTTCACACCCTCTTTGCCAAACATGGCATTCAACTTAGATTCTCTTGCCCCAAAACATCCCAACAAAATGGCAAGGCGGAACGAATGATACAAACAATCAACAATATCATTCGCACTTTACTCTTTCAAGCACACCTTCCCTCCACCTTTTGGGTCGAGGCTCTCCATATGGCCACCTATCTACTAAACCGTCTACCTTCTACCGCAATTCAAAATGAAATACCTTATACTCGCCTTTTTAACAAACCACCCAATTACTCTCGCCTACGAACATTCGGGTGTCTATGCTACCCTCATCTTCACTCCCCACACAAACTTTCCCCACGAGCCACCCCTTGTATATTTTTGGGCTACCCCGCTTACCATCGTGATTTTTGATGCCTAGACCTCGAAACAAATAAAATTATCCTCTCTAGACACGTCACTTTTGACGAAACCCAATTTTCATACCGTTCTATGACACCCGCCTCCCCGCCTTCTTACACCTTCCTTGACCCCACACCTTCCCCCCTCCTAAACACCCTCACATCAGCCCCTATACCTCCCCCCATAACTCACGAAACAACTCAGCCCAACAATACCACCATCCCTAATACGGAGCCCTACACCCCGTACGGCCCAACACCCCAAGGCCTAACTCTTACCGAACCATCACCTTCACCTCAGTCCACCCTCCCAACTTCGACAACCCACAACCACGCCAAAGGCCCATCTACTTCGGCCCATCAAACCAGTCCACTACCACCACCAATTTTTGATCCACCAAATCCACAAACAATACCGACCCAATTAATGAACCACCCCGCACTCATCCCATGATCTCACGGTCGCAATCAAGCATTGTCAAACCTATCGATCGCTTGTCTTTAAATACTTTTTTGATTTCTTCTATTCCTAAAAACCCATCTGACGCCTTAAAAATCCCCAGTGGCGTAATGCTATGTATAACGAGTATTATGCGTTGGTTAAAAATGGCACTTGGTTACTTGTACCAAGGTTCGCAGGTGTTAATATGGTTTGTTCTATGTTGTTATTTAAGCATAAGTTTCATGCTGACGGGACTTTGAGCCGTTATAAGGCTTGTTTGGTTGCTAACGGTAGTAGTCAACAACTTGGACTTGATTTTGATGAGACTTTTAGCCCGGTTGTCAAACTAGCCACTATTCGCACGGTTCTTAGCTTTGATGTGTCTCGTAAGTGGCCGATTCACCAACTTGATGTTAAGAATGCTTTTCTTAACGGTGAAACTTTGTGTTTATTCTATTAATCAACGATACAATATATAGGGGTACAAGATAACTAATCAATAACAAGATAAGTACAAGACAACTAGACAATGAAAAGATGATTGTTAATTAGACAACTAATGATGAATATATGGATGAGAATGAAACAACTCATTGATTGATTGATATTTGCCAACTAATAAAAAATACACGTTTTTCCCTCTTTATTAGGAAGGAAAACCTATTAATCAAAATATCATTTTAACTATGCCACTATAAAATCTCGTTTTTATTCACGGGTATTCATCTAGTAAATTATAAAAAATATAAAAAATAGCAGTTACGCGCGGATTCACGAATTAATGCAAAATTTCTTTAGCATGACAAACCACAAGTCCACATAATTTGCCCTTGGATAATGAAAAGCAAGAGACTGTTTTATTTTGTGTTTGGGTGTTCAATTTAAACATGCAAATGATATATTCATGTCTTGTAGTAAAAGGATACCAAACATGTTGATAACTTGACACAATAATAGACAGCTTCTTTTGTCTTTCCACATTCGTCCAAAAAATCATTTAATTGCGAAAAGTCAATAAATTTTAATCAGTCTATTCAAACTTGTGGGGGCCAATCAGATTATGTGTCACATTCACACTTATTGAAGCCTTCTAATCAAATTTAAAAGAGCACCAACTTATATATTTTGCCTCCCTTTAAAAAATTGGGAAGGAAATAAATATCGTTTTATTTGACTTGCTTTTAGAAAGTAAAATACTTGGATCAACTTTTGACAATGGTTATGTTGGTTCACCTTAATGACACATTATTGATATCCAAGTAGTTAACTTTTCTTAGTGGTTCGTTAAGCAGGTTTGTAGCTTAACGGCATTTGTGTCGTGCGATATGCTTCATAGACAAATAGTCGTGTAGTCAATTACCAATTAAACAAGCGTGCTATATTTTTAGCACTGTGAGGTCATTACATTTTACGTTTTCTGGAACTAATTAACTCTTAACCTATGAATCGTGAATGAATCATTAACTTAGAACTATGCTACAAGATTCAAGTCACTCTATCCATCTAAAACAGAGAACATAGATGAAAGCCCCAAGACAATACAAATTAATCACAATGCCGTAAAAAAGTTATGGTGACTTCTTTTACGTGTTTTGACAAGTCACAAACAGATATAAGTTTTGCTATGTATATAATTTTGATTTACTTGTTTAACAGCCACAAAATGATATGCTATTTTTATATTTCATTTGACTTAGTTAAAGAGTTCTTTGATTTTGCGAGTTATATGTCTTTTAACAGAATATTTTATATGTAACAGGTACGTTTATTTACAGTTTGACACTGACGCATGTTTCATACTTCAACTGGATATTACCTTCGCATTTTATCGTTAAGACAATCTGAATTGCTGAATTAAATCACTTATAGCCACTCTATGCAATGGCATGAGGCCCGTATGAGAGTCCATTGGGGTAGGAGACAATGAGCCCGTTTGTATTCGGCGTCAAAATATCAAATATGATGGGGGAGACGGGGAGTAAATCCAAACTTATGTTTAACTTTACAATGAAATAAACGAGATGTTCGGTGCCCGCTCAGAGGCGGAGCCAGGAATTCATATTAGAGGGGGCCGCAATAATTTCTTATTAACATACACGTCATACATCATTCATTCTACCGATTCAACGTATTATCCATTCCGATCAATTTATAACACATATAAATATACAATTAGGTCCTTACGTTATTATATAGTACTTTGGATCATCAATAATATGAGAGATGTTGTTTTGTGTTGAGTGATAGGTTTTCGTGCTATAAGAAAAAAGTTTTTTTTTGAACGGCGATTTTATTAAAAAACTAGCAAGGAGCTAGAAGAAATTATAAGCTAATGGTACTAGGATTTTTCATCCAAGTAACCCTATTGAATTTAGATTTACATCGACTAGAACACCAAATGAAAGATAAATGAACAATATCCTCAAAAAGAAGCTCTCGACGAGGATCATTCTCTCCACAAAGAACAAGATTTCTGAACCTCCATATTAACCACCACATCACATAATTAACACATTCGAACATCTCCTTTATTCGCTTAGTAAGGCGAACATTATTGAACCACTGAAGCCAATCTTCATACGACTCAAGCTCTATGTCTTCTAACTCCCACCAACATAAGAATTTGGATCTCAACTGCCGAGCCAACGAGCATGAAAAAAGAAAGTGTGAAATGGACTCCACGAAGATGTTACATATAGGGAAAAGAATGAAAGGGATATCCACTCCTCTAAGGGAGATATTCAACCTTGTAGGAAACTTATCCAAACGAACTCTCCAAGAAAAAATATTAATCTTGATAGAAATCACGTTAACCCATCTAGTAGGCACTTATTCCTTTGGCAGAAGCGAATCGTCAATAAAGGATCTAGCTGATTTCACCGAGAACTCACTCGAGGATTCATAAGACCAAATCCAACGATCTAACATAGGAGCTAAAATTATGCCTTCGATTCGAGCTTGAAGAGAGCGTTGTTGTTCTTCCTCTATCCCACCTCCTGGAATCGCTACTCAATTTCTCTGAAACACTAATATGTTTGGATAGTTCCAAAGCGTATAGTCTAGGATGCCGATGCTTCAACGCCATGTCGTCTAGCCAGATGTCATCCCAAAAAAGCGAGTTATATAAGAAAAAAGTGAGTTATATGTAAGCCGTAGGATGTCACATACTTAATGCACTAAGGTGCCATTTGATTTCAACTTATCTATACTACATTATAAAGTATTTGGAACATTTTCATATTTACAAAGTCTGAAAATCGAGACTTTTTCCTTTCTTTTTATGAAAATGTCTCTTTTTAACAACAAACACATTCATCTCATTTTTATGTAACAACCTTTTGTAACAATTTTTTGGTATATACAATCTTGACCATCATCTCATTTTGGAAAAACACATTTTAAAGTGGCATGTGTCACTTCTTAATTAAAAAATCACTTTTATTTTTAAATTAAAATATCTTTTTATTTATTTATTTTTTATGATTTGATTTCATCATATTTTCTAAAATTTTGTACTTTTTAATTCAACATCTATTTTGATATATTTTTATTATTTTTTAGTCTTTTTTTTATGTTTAATGCCTCCAAAACAGCTGTTTTACGTGGGTAACATGCTAGTTTGTAATAATTGAAAAAACCCTTAATAGGGTAAGTCGATAATTCTTTTCTTTTAAACTTAATTGACAACCATAACTTAACAGGAAAAGTTTAGATGGTGTTGTTTTTTTACATTAAATCACGAGTGTATGTATTCATAATTATAATGAATAAAACACTTATATCTCAAACACGTATATTATAAATCTATTCTTTGTAAATATCCAAAATTATTGTTTATGAATCTCAAAGATTTATATTTATATGTCTAGGAAAGAAACAATATTATAGAAAAGTTATGACATTAAAATAAACTTTGATAAAAAAATTAAAACAACAAACAATAATAAAATTAGGGTTTTTCTAACATGTGCCCCAGGGGCACATGTTAAGGTGGGGACACTGGTTGTGTGTCACAGCCTGATTGGCCAGCAGTTATTGTTATTAATCATTATCAGGCCCCACAAATAACTGCTGGCCAATCAGGCTGTGACACACAGCCTGATGTCCTCACCTTAACATGTGCCCCTGGGGCACATGTTAGAAAAACCCATAAAATTAATACTTTTATTCCCTATGCAATCAACCACGTGACTAGCTAGTTTAATAATTAATACGCAGTACTCTTTTTTACTCCACAAATCAACTGACCAATCAGAACCAAAGGATACAAGTCTTCATCTGGCTCAAAACTGTAACACTTTTTCCCTGCAACTCTAACATTTTCTGGCAAATATGACATCTTATTTCAGATAAATCTTTCGTAAAACTGCCTTAATCAATTTAGATTACAAATTTTATAAAACGTCGACCGGAAACCAAGCTACAAGTTTATCTTGTTTGACCGGTTGGGGTTAGCTAAGCACCCGCTAGTCACCCCATTGGCTCCGCTCCTGGTGCCCGCATTTCGCGACGAGGCGTTTGTTGGCTTTTTTTTATATGTTATTTTTCGAAGATGTGCTTATATTTGTTTCATGTATATATCTTTATATATATATTTTAAAGTGTTTGTGTCCTTTTTTTGCAACTTATATATATATATATATACACACACACACACACACACTGGAGGTACAAACGACGGTGTTGCAGCCTCATTCCAGCAAAGTCTGATTCATTAGCACATGCTCATGCTCAAACTATAAAGACATACTATAAGCATCAAGATTCAAGAATCAAGAAAGCTCAAGAAAATAAGATTAGAAGATGAGAAGAAAAGTAAAGAGATGTTAGAGAGATAAACTTGAGAGAGAAAAAAAGAGATGGTTGATTACTTGCATATGTGTGTGTAATAAATGAGAACCAACACCCTCTCCACACTTGGAGAGGGGTATTTATACCTCTACTTGGGCCGGCTATGGATAGCCTAATGGGCCGTAGAGTATTGCTAATGGGGCGGGCTCGGGATTGCTTTGGGCTTTAGCCTGATACATGTGCAATATTAGATTACATTAAACGAGCCCGCTACCCGTTCTACCCTATTACAACGTTTACTAAGTAAAGACCGCGATTCCTTGTTCGACTCGATATTTGAGGCTAGCAATCTCCCCCGAAGCGTGGTCTTTGATAGATTCTGAGCTACCATGTTAGACTTGACATTTTGAGGCTAACAATCTCTCCTGAAGCGAGGTTTCCTCCAGATTCTTAGCTTCCATGTTTACATACATATTTGAGGCAAACAATCCCCCCTAATGTGTGGTCTTTGAATTCCTGAGGTGAGATCTTGAATCTTACTTCCTTGGACTTGTTAATATTGCTTTGTCATTGAGTTTTTGAATCTTTGTCTTGGTCTTTATCTTGTTGTAGGCTTGTTCCTTCATGTCGTGTGATCTTTGTTCTTTAGCCTTTGTCATTGTCTTTCGACTTCGTCTTTGATTTCGAGATCTTTAAATCTTTTCCTTGTTTGTATTTGTCGTCTTTGCCATCTTGCGATCTTATGTCTTGACCAACATGCTCATACTTTGCATCTTCTTGAACGCTCTCTAATAATCTCCCCCGAAGCTTGGTTTCTGAGGAGGGCTCTTTAATATCAGAGTTTGCGGAAGTCTTTGTCTTTAATTCTTGAGCTTTCTTGATTATTGAATCTTTGTGCTTATAGTATGTCTTTGTAGTTTGAGCATAAACATGTGGTAATGAATCAGACTCTGCTGGAATGAGGCTGCAACACCGCGTTTGTACCTGCATTTGAATGTTAGTGATAAACAACATGTATGGACGAATATGACTTTGTCATTCGTCGAGATTCGGTTGTATTAACCTCTGGTTCCGTAGGACCGTTTTACAGTATATATATTGTACTTGTGATATGGTAGATTCAAAGAATCTCCTTGACAGGGTTTCCAGCTCAAAGCATAGGATCTTCTAACACACATGTATTAGATTCACCATGCTTTCTTGTTCTCAATATCGAAACGTCTCAAAGCAGACAACACGATATGAGTGAATCAGATAGTTACTATCTTTCTGATTGAGTCGTCAATTCATTTACTGGACCAAATTGATATCCAGTTGACACAATATAGAATCTCGCAAGTCACCTACCACATAGCTGTTTGATGTTGACTCTGGAAGGATTTTCATTCATCACTGTGAATACAAAAGAGTATCACTCTGAATGTTCTGGCATAATCACAAGGATTTTGCGTAGGACTCTATGTTAATAGCTTGTGAACTTATTGGTGTTCAAAAAGTGTTTGTTATGGAATGTGTCCTAATGAGATTTATTTATTGATCTCTTGGCTCTAGACTTGATTAGCGCGTTTTGGTTTTGGTATTCGAAGGCTGGAGTAGACTGCCACCTATTTAATATCAACTAACTCGGAGTGAGAAAGTCAATAGAAGTCGTGTGTATTTCCGTGACAAATGAGACAAGTTTCTTTTAAGAGAAACTTGAATGGCTGGGAAGGGTTATGCAGTGCATCACTGGGTCCATGATGTCTTTCTTCAATACCAGAATTCATCTTTGTGAATCTAATAGATTATGTATTGACTCGGTTTCTGCCTAAAGTGTGTAGAGGGCTTCTTTGTTTTCACCATTTATCCATACATTTCTTTTTAATTCTTCAACCCCTTCAATGCTTACCAAGACGTCATTACTAACACCTTGTTGTGATTGTTCCAGTGTTAGCTCAACCTTCGTCGGCATTATTCCCTTATACTCATTCATCTCCAATAATACCTAAGGACTGCTATTTTTAACTATGGAGTGTCCTTGGGTAGATCCCTCCGGTCCTGGTTGGATCATAGGACCAGTACCTAACCTAACCACCTTATGACTTCAGAATCGTCATGAATTAAGATGTTGTTGGGTATAAGATCGTAACCATAAAACCTTTTTCGAAGATTATAAAGCACTTTAAGTCGTTTAGATCACTTATTATTTTTAAGATTACATTTTAATTACATTTCTCCTCTTATTTTAAATATTAATTCACTTAGTCTTTGAAATACTATGTGATTAAAAATTTGTCTTGAAAAAGCCATGGGTAGAAAATGTTTCAGCATGAATTATGTGGAACTTTTTCTTCTTGCTCCCCCTCAATTTTACATATGTTTGACACCAAATAAAATGATACCAAGTTGTAATGTAGTGTATGTCATTATTGCTGATTTGTTACTAAGAGACTTTTGATAATGTTATGAATACATAAGAATTGTCGTGAGATGATGTATCCAAAATTATTAAAACTTTGTTTTTCGAAAAACTCCCCCTCAAACATTGACTCATTTTGAAAATGAATCTAAATGTAGAAGAATTGTCTTGTAACTTTATGAGGGATGGAGTGTTGAACACACAATTTTGAAAGATTTTAAATTGTCATTGAGAAATTCTTGAAAAATTATGTTCAACTTTTTGAAAAACATCATGTTAGAAGACTTCTCTTCTAACATTAAGGATAAGCGCACTGAAATGTACACTCTCCTTTGTCGTTCGGGTTCAAGTTGCAATCTGAGAGCGATTACAAGTCATAAAGAAAAATAGAAATGACATGTTTTGAAAGCATTTAAAACAATTTCTCGAACTTCGTTCCACGCCCGTGTCAATATTAATCGACATGTCTAGGTACGTAAATGTTATCGATTCCAAAAGACATGTCGAGAAGATTCTTTTTGGAAATTTTTTGATTTTTTGATTTTGTATTTTCTTTTTGAAATTTTATATTTTTGTATTTGGTTCTATAGGTTTTATATTTTTGTATTTTGCTTTTCTCAAAAATATTTACTAGTCGATGTTTGATGAAATATCAAGCATATTCATTTGTCAGAACCTCCAGTTCTGTTGGAGTCAAACATCTCATACCAATTCGTATGACAAGATACTGAAACCTATCTTCGGGTAAGGATTTAGTAAACATATCAGCTAATTGGTATTCAGTTCTGACAAAGTACAATTCAATTATACCATTTTCAACCTGTTCCTTGATAAAATGATATCGAGTATGGATGTGATTGGTACGGAGTGCTGCACGAGGTTGCTATGGTTGATTGAGAGTCGTAATACAACGGTATTTTTTTTTGTAGTTGAAGCCATAATCCTTAAGCTGTGTCCTCATCCATATTACTTGAGCATAACTTGCAGATAACGCCACGTACTCTGCCTCTGTTGAGGACATTGCAGTGCAATCTTGCTTCTTTGACATCCAGCTGACTAACTTATCACCTAGGAATTGTATTCCTCCAGAAGTGTTTTTGCGAGTATCAAGACATCTGGAATGGTCGACATCTGAAAAAGCTGTTAGTTCAAAGCCAGAATCCTTCGGATACCAGAGTCCCATATTAATGGTACCCCTTAAGTATCGAAAGATCCTTTTAACCTCTTTGAGGTGTTTTTCAGTCGGTCTTGCTTGATAACGTGCACAATAACATACTGCTTGCACTATGTCTGGTCTACTAGATGTCAGATACATGAGTGACCCGATTTCACTGCATAGTCAGTTTGGTCTATGAGTTTTCCACTCAAGTCTGCATCCAGTTTAGGTTTAGTAGCCATTGGTGTACCAACGGTATCACATTTTTCCATACCATGTTTTTTAATTATTTCTAAAGCGTACTTGGCCTGATTGATAAAGATACCTCGTGAGGATTGGTGGATTTGAAGTCCTAAAAAGAATTTCATTTCCCCCATTAAGGACATCTCAAATCTATTGTGCATTAATTTTTCAAATCTTTTAGAAAATTTAGGGTTTGTAGACCCAAAAATAATATCATCGACGTAAATTTTCACAAGTAGAATGTCCTCTTCGTACCTTATCGTGAATAGAGTAGGGTCAATGGTACCTTTAGTAAAACCTTTGGACATCATAAAATTTGAGAGTTCATCATACCAGGCTCTCGAAGCTTGCTTCAATCCATATAGAACTTTTCTTAGACGGCAAACTTTTTCTGGATGATCAGGATCAACGAACCCATTTTGTTGTGTAACATAAACCTCCTCCTTCAGTAGACCGTTAAGAAATGTCGTTTTCACGTCCATCTAATAAATTAGAAAAGACTTGTATACAACATATGCGACAAAAATCCAAACAGCTTCTGAGCGAGCAACTGGAGCAAATGATTCCTCGAAATCAATACCCTCTTCCTGAGCATATCCCTTAGCTACAAGTCGTGCCTTATTGCGAATAACAGTTGATCTTCATCCTTTTGTTCTTCCATAACCACTTTAGCTTGATTACAGTCTTGCCAAAGGGTTTGTCCTATCTCTTTTCTAAAATATTATGCATGCATGAAAATAAACCTTAAGAAATAATAAGAATGAAGCCATGATATGAAAATAATTTAAATCGATTCATGAGTTGAGTTGTTTTTGGTTCTGTTCGCGGGTCGAAGGAAAAACAAGCCGAGTACCTCTAGAGTACTCGGCACTTATGTGGTTTTGGGGACTCATTTTCGAGCGACCTTAGGCCAAAGAAACCCAAGCCGAGACCCAATGGGTACTCGGCATATATATGTTTTACCATGATCTTGTCGTGTGATATGGACCAAAAGGAAAACAAGCCGAGACCCCTATGGGGTTCGGCATAATTATATGTTGACATGGGGATATTTGAGTTGGGGATTGAGGTTTTCGAAAGGACCAAGCGAAACCCTATAAGGCTCGGTATATGCATGTTATAATATGGGGGTTTGGTTGCGTCAGGCTTTACTCGATCCAAGACCAAGCCGAGTACCCCTAGGGTACTCGGCACACAAAATTGTTGGCGTTAGTGTTGTTTTCGTCGAGTGTGTTAAGGACCAAGACCAAGCCGAGTACCCCTATGGGACTCGGCACACGCATGTTTTGTTGATTGGTGTGTAGTCGTGTGTTTAAAACCAAGCCAAGACCAAGCCGAGTTCCCTTAAGGGACTCGGCACACACATGTACACTTCTATTTATTCATGCCGAGTAGTGTAGTAACCGACAAGAACCAAGCCGAGTACCCTAGTACTCGGCACACGTTATATACATTATTTTATTAATAATGTCGGCGTGCGTGCTCGTAACACAAAGGCCAAGCCGAGACCCCATGGGGTAATCGTACACATATGTTGGGTTGGGATTGATGTTCGAGTGACCTAAAGGACCCAAGAGAACCAAGCCGAGCCCTATGGGCTCGGACATTACCTTCTTTTTGTGTAACAGGGCTCGGGTTACATGTGGGCTTATGGCTTAGTAACTCGGCTTATATATGGGCGGTATGGCTTAATTGATTTTCGGTTGCCACATGGGCTTATGGTTGAAGGTTTTTTTTGTTTTTGCATACATGCATAATGATCTCATGAACAAAAGTCGAGATACATTATTCATATGTATTTTTCCGACATGTTTGGATGAGCAAAATCAAATTAAGAAACGTTTGGGTTAACTCTTAGGTTTTATTTCTAGGTCGAGTTAATCGTTATTCCACATATGTTGCATATAGGCACGCACTGGGCATGAGTTCAAAATAACAATACAAGCATAAGATAATGAAATATGCCTTTGATTGTTTTTATGTTAGGTAACAATGCCTTGTAAAACTGCTGATGATCACCAAAACACAAGAAACTACATTCCCATAATCTCATATGAATACACTTCACCCTTAAAAGAAATGATAAGAAACCTTGAAAGTGGTTGCATACATGAGGGTCGGGTGGTTTATCTAAACCTTGCAAACTTAGTCTATGTCGGGTCAATGTTTAGTCATATTGGGCTCGACTTTCTTCTTGAAATAAATGAACAAATTTATCCTCGCTTCATCTTTGAATTCTATAGTCGGCATCATTTAGATTATTCTGAGGAAGGTCAAATGTTAATCCAATTTGTCATCCAAAATAATTTCTTTTCATACACTTTTGAAGAATTCGGTCAAATTCTTGGTATACATTACAAGGGCGCATGTGTTTTTAACCACAAGTGGTCACTTGACACGACTTGCAATATGGTGTCCCTACGGATGGTCCATACCAAACTAACCCTCCTTGTCCTGATGACATCAAAAACTATATTCAAGTGGAACAGAAGGGTCTGGTCACTCGAATTCGTCATAGAGCCGAAATTCCTGGCAAGGAAAATGAAATTCTAACTCGTGAAATCGTGTCAACCATGAAACCTTGGGTCGAAATTATCCGATAAAATGTATTTTATCTGGGGGGTAATCGGGACCATGTTCCCGCGTGTCTTTGTTATATGCTCTATTGTGTTGCAAAATCTAAAAAATTCAATCTTTCATTTTTCATTGCAAAACGAATAGAGTTTGTCACTAAACAAGTTGGGCTGATACTACCATATGGTATGATATTAACTCGCTTGTTTAAGTATGTCATGAGTGAAAGTCCTGAGTTGTTTAACGAGTCTTATGTCTTGTATGATCGTGTCATATATCCTCTTGCCGCTCAACAAGAGCAAAATACTCGAAAGGATTATGGCACGAAAAGAGGTCGTCACTCTACTTCCTCTTCCTCCGCCTTCGATCAACCATCCTCCTGATGATGATGATGATGATGGAAATGAAGAAGGGACCTCGCGTGCAAGCACTCCTTCCCCCACTTGTTTTGTAAACTCATTAACAAATGAGGTTCCTCGAGTCTTTGAAAACCCACCAAATGTTGAACCCAACATGGAACAATTCTACACCCGCCAAACTAAAATTCTAAACCGTCATGTTCAATTGAGAGATGAGTATCATGGTAGATTAAGGTCAATCGGGAAGGGCTTCAAGAATTTGTGGAGAAATATAAAGAAGAAGTAAGCAGTTTGGACAATTGCTCTAAGACAATATTAATTATATTTACTACTTTATTATGCTTGTTGGTACTTATTATTGCTATATATGCTTAGGTACTTGAACGTATGCTATTTAGTAAATATCTTAGTACTTAGTATGGGCAAAGTAACTTGCCTTGGATGATCATTCAATTTTATCTTCCTAAACCTTGATTGCATGAACCTTGATACATTATGGTTATCTCTATGATATTATGCATAATTATTTCCTAGTCAATATGTCTATATGTGCTTCTCTAATTAAATTTAGGATAAGTAGCCTTATGAATTTGATTATTAGGAAGTTTTAGATGATTCATGGTAAAAGAGGATTGACTGCAAAAGGGAAAATCTGGGAAACTTTCTCTATACAGGATTTATAAAAATCAGGAAAACAGGAAAATTTTCGTTTCTCCAGAAAACAGCCCCCATAAATATAGGGCGGCCCCCAAATATATCTGGGACCGCCACCAGGAGTCACGGAATTTTTACTGTGTCTCCTGATTTTTTGTACAGTTGACCATCCTCTTCTCTAGACCCAACTACATTTCCTGTATTTGCTAAACCATTTTTGGAATCTCCTTTCCTAAACCTCATGCTTTACCTCTTTAATCCACTTCTTCTAAATTAAATACCCATCCTCACCATTCTTCTTATCATCTTCATCTCCTTCATATCTTACTTCCATGGCTTTCACTCAAGCCTCTTCCTCTAACCCTTCCAAGAAAATCAAACTAACCATCATCCTACCTAGACAACTCTTTGTTAACATCTCTAATGATAAAGATGTCACCACCACACCTTCTCCTATAACAACATCCTCTTCTCCATCTCCACCAAATGCACCATCAAAACTCCATCAACCAAAGATACATCATCTACCTTAGGCACTACTTCTTCCTCATTTGAATCAAAACCTCAATCCTCACCTCCTACCTCTAATGAAATACCCACTCCTCAACCATCCAATCCTTTTCTTGAAAATATCATGGATGCACCTCTAAGACGCTCACACCCACTTCCACTCAAAAGTCATCCTTCCCTAGACATCACTCTTTCCTTGTCACCAACCACCCTTTTTGATCACATTCTTGATACCCCATCACCACCTTCACCTCAACCACAACCTCCACCACCTCTCATGGGTCACCCTATTTACTTCAACTATCATGACTATCATATGTCAACTTGTCTTTGTTGTTTTCACAACCGTAATCTTATCTTTTCTCTTAAGGATGAGATGAACTTAATGTTTGTTCACATTGAGTATCTTCTCACTTCCACCATGGCTTCACTCTCTCTACCTCACCCTTAAAATTTTGGTCATGTCACCTCATAATATGTCGCCCTAACTTTTTGCTCAAAGTCATTTCTTATGAACCAAGGATCATCTAAGATTTATGTCATATTAACTTTATTTACCTTATGTAGTATGTTTAGATTGTGGTGTAATTTATGAAGAATGTTTCCTTGTTAGACTTAGTTCTATTTTCCTTGCATGAAGTATGCTTCTTGTATGAGTTTCTTAAATGATGAATGAAACTACTTTATGATTTACTTGCATAAATTGCTATATTGCTATCACTTGGAAGTGTTTTCTTGCACTTGTACTTCTCACTTTGTTTTGTAGTAATAATCTCATATGATCGATCCCTTGGTGCCCCAAACAAGGGGGAGCTTACATCAAGGGAGAGTCTTGGCATCGTCGATTTCTTTCTCTCTACAATTCGACGATCATCCTTTTTAAATTAAACAAAAAGGGGGAGAAATGGATCAAAACCCATTAATAATTTAAAAACTTTATTTTTACATAAATGAGTTTATATTTTGTCATCATCAAAAGGGGGAAATTGTTAATACAAATAATGTCTAAAAACATTATTTATATTTTTTGACCTATCGGTGTTTTAAAGATAACAAAATGTAAAAACGTTTACGATAAAAATAAACGTTTACAAATTATTAATCGTAAATTTCCATTTCAAATGTAAATCACTTAAGGTATGTATAAACAAATCATTAAACATGATTAGTGATCAAGAAAATAATTTTTCTTAACCATCACATTTT
>BQNB010046966.1:0-43417 GCA_026074375.1 Tanacetum coccineum | reverse complement strand
GTTAAAGACTCTGAAAGCTTTTGAGACAAAAGAATATCCTAAGAAATAACCATCATCAGCCTTAACATCAAATTTGCCTAGATGGTCATTATGATTATAAATAAATACAGGGCATCCAAACACATAAAAATAGTTGATATCATGTATTCTTTCTCTGAATATCTGATAAGGAGTCTTATCATGTCTTTTGACAATGATTGATCTATTTTGAGTATAACAGGCTATTCTGTCTGCTTCATTCCAGAAATGCTTAGAGAGTACTGATCCATTCAGCATTGTTCTAGCAGCTTCAATAAGAGTTTTATTCTTCCTTTCAGCTACACCATTTTGTTTAGGTGTATAAGGATAAGAGAAGTTCTGAGAGATTCCTTTCTCATCACAAAAACTCTCAAGCTTAGTGTTTCTAAACTTAGTCTCATTATCAGTTTTGATTTGTTTGACTTTAACATCATTTTGGTTTTCAACCATCTTGACAAAAGACATAATCATTTTAGCTGCTTGACTCTTCTTTTTGAGAAAATAAACCCATATGTACCTAAGTATTCATCAACAATGACTAGGGTGTATTTCTAATGATTAATGGACATTGGACTGACAGGTCCAAAGAGATCCATATGAAGAAGATGCAAGCATTTCCTGATTGAGAAGTTTTGTTTAGTTTTGAAAGAAGATCTTTTGTGTTTTCCTTTTTCACATGTTGATCATGTTTTATCCTTTAGATAAACAAGTGAAGGAAGACCAAGAACTTTGTTTTGCTTAGCAAGTTTATTAATGTTTTTAAAGTTTAAGTGTGACAGCCTTTTGTGCCATAGACAGTTTACACTTTCTGAGGCTTTGACAAAGAAGCAAGCTCCATTGGGAGTCAGTGATGACATGTCCAGGACATAGACATCATTTCTTCTTGGGGCTCTCAACACAATATCGTTGTTAGCATTAAAGATTATTTATTTCTTATCATCAAATTGAATAATATATATAGCATTACAGAGTTGACTGATGCTAATTAGATTGTATTTTAGACCATTAACAAAGGCTGCTTTAGAGAAAACAATACCACCATAGTTTATCGAACCATATCCTTTAGTAATACATGATAAGTTATCAACAAACACTACCTTAAGACCTGGTTGCTCAACATATTTGTGCAGATAACTCTTGACACCAGTCATACTCCTTGAGCATCCACTGTCCAGGTACCAAATGGGCTCCCTGATGTGTCTCTGCACAAATAATAAACTTGGTTAGTTTCTCTTGTGAACCCACTTCTTAGTGGGCTCTTTGTCTTTAGTAGCCTGAAGTTTCTCACCTCTCTTAAAGTGCTCAAAATCATTGTGATTAGTAGTTGAGTGTACACTACTTCCACAAGTAGTACAACTCACACCAATGGAGGACTCACTAGACTGAGAGGACTCAGCTAGTACTCTACCTCTAATTTGAATGACACGATTATGTTCTGAGGTAAAATGGTCATAGCTTCCACAAATTTCACACTCTGGATAATTTCTACAATCATTAGGACGATGGTCATTGAAGCTACAGTGAGTGCATGGTAGGTAAGGCTTTGCCTTGGATTTCATGATCTATTTGGAAGGAGATGCATACTGATAAGGATGTGCCTTGTAGTTTTGACTACTTCTTAGTGATGCAATATACATGTCATGGTTTGAAGTTATGTGATCCTCTCTCTTGAATTTCATGCAGTAGAGAATCCTATAGCAATCATCAGTTAAATGATTAGTATAGTTGCAAAGCTCACATTTAAGCTTGGATTTCTAAAAGGGTTTTGGTCTAACTAGTTTATATAAATCAGAGTTCTTGCATTTTGGTTTAGAATCCTAACTTTTTTTGGATGAGTTGATAGACTTAGATAACTCAGGCTGTGAGGACACATGAGTTGGTTCCTGAGGCTTTTGATTTGAGTTAATCTTTTCATCCATTAACATCTGCACTAGTTTTGTCAGCTCATTTATTTTAGACTCTTGGTCATTTTTTTTACTTCAGTAGGGACTAAAAAAGTGACTAGTTCAGGGTTAGAAACAGTGATAGGTCCTAAAACATTCTTGTTTGAAGATTCTCGAGTTTCAAGCTTGGAATATGTTTCATTGTTCCCACACTAGATCTCTCCTTTGGAGAGTGATCTTGGTAGGTCAAAGTTATTACCTCAGAGCTTAGAGAAGCTCCCTGAAGGTTTTTCAGTAGAGATAGAGGAGTTTGAGGTTCTGAGCTTGACTCTTTTGAAGACTTAGGGTCAGAAGATAGCTCAATAAGTTGAAGACACTTATTGACAGCTTTACTTTTAGGGACTAGAATTCTTCTAGTGCTGAAGTTTGCTATCAAGGTTGAGTCTCTCAACCCAGTTTTTGGATTTTGGGACCATTTCATGGTCATAATCCAAGGAGGCAGGAAAAAAAGGATTGTCATTAGCATCATTTTTGGATGATGATTCAGTGAGTTGTTTACCACCAAGAATTTTCTTCTTTTGGTTTGGTATTTTCTCACTGATTCATTGACTAACCTTATTTGAACTATTTAGCCATTTTTCATTGACCTTTCTTTCTTCTTTAAGTTGATCTTGAAGATCATGATTTAACTTTGTAAGTTTAGTGTTTTGAATTTGAAAAGTGATTGCCTCAAGCTTTGCTTATTTTAGGGCAAGTAGATCATCTCTACACTTGTTTAATTCAAAAACAATTTTGTTATATTTAGATAATAAGTTTAATCTCTGCTCTTCAACATAGTTTAGGTCAATGTTGATGTATTTGAGATAATTTTGCCAATCTGAGTCCTCATCCATAGAGAGAAGAATATTTACCTTTTTCATGGTGATGTCTATCCATTCACCATTGCGTGCATGATTATTTCCTACAGAGAGTTCATCATCAGCCAGAGCAATTAGTACTTGAACCCTTGTCTCCTCCTCATCGTTAGATACTTCTTCCTCATCCTAATCAAACGTTTTAGCAACTATGCCTTTGTTCTTTGACTGAAAGGGTTTTGAGGACTGAGAAGTAGGAGGACTACCCTCAAGGAGTGCCAGTTTAGCTTTCATCTTCTTGTATTCAGCCTTGTAGTCCTTCTAGACTTTTGGTTCACCATGACTGCTTTGAGCATGTTGGGTAGACTAAATAAACATTGGGGTATACTTAGGTTGAAAACCTTTTGACACTGAGGATGAATTAGACATAGGAGATTTAAAAGATGGTTCAGACGTTTTAGAAAAGCAATCTCTTGCAAAATGACCTTTTTGCCACAATTGTAACATTCAGTGTCCCCATTCACTTTTTAGACAGAAAAATTGTTTTTCCTTTTTATAAAATGTTTTGAATTTGCCAACAGGGCCCTTTCATGAAATTTTATATCAAGATCGCTGAGGTACTCCTTACTAGTTCTCTCATTAGAATTTTCTTGAAAATCTAACACAATATTGTTAGAAAAGAAGGCAGTTGATATGGGAGAGTCTAAGGAAGTAGTAATTAGGGCCTTTTTTGTATCTGAGTATCTCCTTGAGATAAGGTTGTATTCATAGACAAACCTTCCATAGATATCAGCAAGGTCAAGGGTCTGAGTATGGTTTGCATTTCTAAGTCCCTGAGAGAAGCTAGCCATTTCTCAAGGAGACTATTCACGAAACCAACATTGATTTCTTGCTTAGTTATGTTACACCATCATTGGCAAGCTCATAGAGCAGCGTTTTGTAACAGTTGTAGGTCTGTGAGAGAGTCTAAGAGGTTTTAGCTCTGAAAGTTTGATACTAAAGTTTCAGATCCATTATCCTATTTTCCTTGGTAGCAGAGGGACCTTCAAAGTTGTGAACCAAGTCTGTCTATGTATCTTTAGATGTCTCACAGCTAATGACTGACTCTATTATATCATCTGGTAGACATGATATAATGATGCTTTTAAGGCGTTGGTCTTGATTGACCACCCTCCTCTCATCTGGGGTCCATTGGGACTTAAGTTTATTGGCTTTATTTGCCATTTTTGGTTGAAAATAACCATCCTTAATACATTGAATGTAGTAGGGTTCCATTCTAGTCAAATAGCAAAGCATACGCTTTTTCTATTTGTTAAGTTTTCCAAGATCTAGATGAGGAGCAACAATAGAGTATCTGCCTCCTTTTTTGTCTACTAGCTAGGATACATTACTTATAGCAGCCATTTTAGGATATAGGTTTTAAAAACTCAAAGCAGATTTAAAAGAGTTTTATAAACCTTCTGCTCTGATACCACTAGTTGTTCCCTTTCAGTTAGTGACCAAAACTATAATAGTTAAGATAAACTAACTCATGGCTTTAAGTAATGTAAATGAAAATCAGTTTTGACAAGATATAAGTATAAAACAGTAGAGAACACAAAACTAATTTTTAACATTTAACTCTTACGTTTACTAAGAATTATACCCTAGTGTATACGGAACTACAATAGGGATTGAATAACAATGTGTGTGTGTGTGATCTCCTCACTAACAACTTTGCATAAACTTAAAGTGTTATGTAAAGTTGACTACTATGCTAACCAACTGAGCTTGCTCAGGGACTTAGTAGATATTAGAGGAGTAAGTGTTTGTAAAAGATACAACTTTGAATGCACAAACTTAACCTACTCCTTTACAAGATGTTTTCTATTTATACTACTTAGGTAGGGTCCTACCCACATGGGTGATAAGTGTGTGTCCCAATGCTGATATGTTAGTACATATTGTACACCTTTGTCTTTATTACAAATCTATTCTAAGTATGGGACAAACACACTTTCTAAGGTCAGTTGATGACACTGACCTTGTCTTTATACCCTATTCAGGATGGTTTGAATTCAGATAGATAAGAGCTTGGACTTATCTATTTCAAACTATCCCGCCTAAAATATCAGTCTCTTATCTTTAGGGTCTTCTAGTTGTTGGAGATCATATGGGGTTCAGTGAGTCTATTGTCACAACTCACTGAACCCATCACCTTCTTCTTTGGCTCAGGCTTCATGCACTAAGAACCGTCACACTGAATGCTAGAGTCTTTCTTGTTGACTTGGGTTGAACATCTTAAAGGTAACTCACTGAGTGACTATTCACTCAGTGTGTTAGAAATCAAGAAAAGACCCAGTCACTTCCAAAAGTGTAATAGTATAGCTCGTAGCATAATATTTAGAAACTTACCAAGCTAACCGGGTCAACATAAGTCATCCGTATGTGACCGACCATGCAATTGGTATAAATACCCCTCTTTACACCTTGGAGAGGGTTGGTTGTTCATTTGGTTAGTCACATAATACATGTTCCTTTCCCTTTCTCTCTCTAAGTGCTACAACCCACTTTCTCTCTCTGAACTTTCTTATCTTGTTCATTTATTAAGTGATTTGATACATCTTCAATTGGTATCAATCGCCATGGGGTGATATTGTGAGCTTGTGTGCGTTTATATCTTGTTTAGATTGTTAGTTTTTGTTTATTTCTTGGTTTTGTGTGCTTCAAAAATCAAACCTGGATTTTTGTGTTTAAAAGTCTTAAAGTTTGTGTTTTTAAGCAAGATCTAGGCCTAAGATAACTATTTGTGCAAGAATATTCAAGGTAAAACATTAAAAAGGGTGAGTTTTTAGTGATTTTTTGTGAAAAAGTACGTTTTTATTTGAAGCAAGCGAATAAGCGAAATGTGTAAGAGAAATATGTATGTTAGCGAAACATGACAGGTTGACCTTAAGCGATTTATGTCATTTCTATGAAACGAAACTCTGCTTAATTTTTATTAGGTCAAGCAAAATATGTTAGTAAGAAAAATATGTTAGCAAGCGATTTATGATAGGTGGTTAGTTCAAGCGAAATACGTAGTTGTGTAAGACGAAACTCTGTCCAATTTTCATATTTTAAGTGAAACATTACATCGTCATATTCCAAGCGAAACATTATAAGCAAGCGAAACATTACAAGGGAAATATTACACTGTCCAAGCGAAACATTACATATAACACAAAAAGATTTCATTTTCTACGGTTTGTCTTACTTTATAAAATCCTGTGATATATTTAGATTTCTTGGTTTTAGTGAAGATTTGTAAAATCCTGTGGAACATCAATCTTAATCACTAACAACAACAACTCTTAACACAATCCTCCTTTATCACTGTTCGATCACTCTTTAATCATTTCACTTTTCAAGTAGAACAAGATGACTACTTTAGCAAAACATATCATTGTTGCTGGAGCTGAGAACCGTCCTCTAATGCTTGAAAAATTAATGTATGATTCATGGGCAAGTTGTATATGTCTTTTCATCAAAAGGAAGAAACATGGTAGGATGATGCTTGATTCAATTGATAATGGTCCATTGGTTTACATAACTATTAAAGAAAATAGGCAAACTAAACCTATGAAATACTCCGAACTCACTGAAGCACAACAACTTCAAGATGACTGTGATGTTCAAGCAAATGATATCATTCTTCACAGTCTTCCACCCGATGTATATTCACTTGTTAACCATCAAGAGGCGGCTAAGGATATTTGGGATAGAGTCAAGCTACTAATGAAGGGCACTGAATTATCATACCAAGAACGTAAATGCAGATTGTACAACTTGTTTGATAAGTTTGCTTATGTTCAGGATGAAACACTATATGAGTACTACTAGAGATTCTCTCAGCTGATCAATGACATGCATACTATTAGGATGACAATGCAACAAGTTTAAGTCAATACCAAGTTTCTGAATGCTCTTCCATCGGAATGGAGCAAGTTTGTCACTGATGTGAAGTTAGCTAAGAGTTTGTATACCACCAACTATGATCAGTTGTATGCATACCTTAGTCAACATGAACGACATGCTAATGAAGTTCGTATTACGCGTGAAAGATATCCGGATCCTCTTGCATTTGTAGCCAACTCTCCAACTCTATACAATCCATCTCATTCACCACAAAATTCAGGTTCTTTAATGTATCCACCTCCTTAACAATTCACATTAGTTTATACAGCACCCATTCATCATCAACACCATCACACTCTAGTCAATCCACAACAACATTCAGTTTCCCCTCAACCATTCATATCTCCATCAGCGACACAACAATCTCAAGCCGAATTTCCCTAATTAGACTCCAGTCTCGTTGTTCCTATGTTTTAGCAAGGAGAAGATCTGATTGAATGCATTAACAAAGCAATGAAATTTCTGTCTGCTGTAGCATCAAGGTTTCCACCATCAAACAATCAACTCAGAATATTATCTAATCTTAGAAATCAAGCAACCATTCAAGATGGTAGAGTCACAGTTCAACAAGTTCAAGGAAGACAAAATCAGAGTTATGCTGGTAATGGAAATAGAGGAATTGCTACTACTTCAAAGGGAAATTATGCAGCTGCTCAACCAAGATTTATGAAGTGTTATAATTATCAAGGAGAAGGGCATATGGCGAGACAGTGTGCTCAGCCAAAATGGCGAAGGAATGTTGCATTGTTTAAGGAGAAATTAATGTTAGCCGAAGCTCAGGAAGCGGGTCAGATATTGGATGAAGAGCAACTTGCATTCTTAGCAGACCCTGTAATATCAGAAGGTCCAGTCGCTCAGCAGATAATCCCTCAGAATTCAGCTTTTCAGACTAAAGACTTGGATGCATATGACTAGGATTGTGATGACTTAACCTCGGCTAAAGCGGTTCTGATGGCAAATCTTTCAAGCTGTGATCCTAAGGTTCTCTCTGATGTACCATATTTTGATTCTTATATGTTGGGATTAAAAGACTTCAAGATGATTCATAGAATTACTACTGCTCAGTTACAACTGTTGAGTGATTACAACTGCTGGAAGGTTTATGCTGACAGAGATAAGATCAAAAACTTATCAGAGAAGAGATAAAGATTGATTGAAGAACAAGAATACTACGAAGATAAGTATTAGTTATTTGTAAAGAAGATATGTATAACTTATTTGTTTAAGAGATTATGTTTATTTATAGAAAAGATCATGGTATGTTAGGAAAGTATTGTAAGCCTTGTAGGACTCCTTGGTGTATAAAAGGAGGTCCCAGGGCATATTTTTAGACATACATTCATATACGATTTAGATATTCATAGCTTCAAGGTTTTTAAACCCTAGTACTAGACAGAGTACTCGTATTATTGATCTTAATAATATTGAAGCTTTTTGTTACATCTTTGTTCATTCATATTTACTGTTACATTCATAATTATTCTAAGTATTAAAGAGTAGATTTCGCATACTCTTTAATATACGCACAAAGTTTCTACCATTGTTACTTTGGATTTATCCAAGGTAACATACTCTTTACAAGCTAAAGAATAGATCTTAAGTTGGGATCAACAAGTGGTATTAGAGCTTTTGTTCTGAAACTTTGATCTAGAAGAACTCTTTACTCACAAAGAAGAGATAGATCTAGAAACTGCACAAACCAATACTTCTGCAAAATTGCCCCTTCTCAAACAGGGTGAATATGAGATGTGGAAGCTTAGGATTGAGCAATACTTTCAAGTACAAGACTATGCTCTATGGGATGTCATAGAGAATGGAAACTCATTTAAACCAGTAGCTCGAACAACAACAAATGCTGATGGAACCTCAACTTCTCTAATACCAGGTCCTGTAACTGCTAATGAAAAGACTCAAAAGAAGAATAATGTAAAGGCAAGAAGTATGTTACTGATGGCACTTCCTAATGAACATCTACTAACTTTTAATCAGTACAAGGATGCCAAGACTTTGTTTGCTGCTATACAAACAAGATTTGGTGGTAATGATGCCACAAAGAAGACTCAAAAGACTCTTCTAAAACAAATGTATGAAAACTTTAATGCTCCAAGCACAGAGTCTCTTGACTCTATTTTTAACAGGCTTCAAAAGATTGTAAGTCAGCTAGCTATCTTGGGTGAAATTATTTCACAAGAGGATCTCAATTTAAAATTTTTGAGAAGTCTGCCTTCTGAGTGGAATACTTATGTTGTGGTCTGGAGGAATAAACTTAATCTAGACACAATGAGCTTTGATGATCTCTACAACAATTTCATGATTGTTGAACAAGAGGTTAAAGGAACTACAAGCTTAGTTCTCAGAATATGGCTTTTGTGTCATCCCCTAGCAGTACTAATGAAGTTAATACTGCTAATGGAGTTAGTACTGCTAACACTCAAGTTAGCCCTGCTAGCACTCAAGTTAGCACTACTAGTACTCAAGTTAGTACTGCTAACTTAAGTGATGACACTGTTTATGCATTTTTGGCCAGTCAACCAAATGGGTCTCAACTTGTATATAAGGACCTTGAACAAATCCATGAAGATGACATATAAGACATGGATTTGAAGTGGCAGTTAGCATTGCTGAGCATGAGGACAAGAAGGTTTTTCCAGAAAACTGGTAGAAAGATCATTATCAATGAGAGTGACACAGCTGGATATGACAAGTCCAAGGTGGAGTGTTTCAACTGCCACAAGATGGGACACTTTGCAAGGGAATGCAGAGGACCTAGGAACCAAGATAGCAGAAACAGGAATCAAGACAGCTCTAGAAGGACTGTAAATGTGGAAGAAATTTCTTCCAAAGCCATGGTGGCTATTGATGGAGCTGGTTTTGACTGGAGCTATATGGCAGATGATGAAGTCCCTACAAACATGGCTCTTATAGATTATTCGATCTAAGGTACATAATGACAAAACTTGTCTAAAAAGCTTTGAAACTCTTAAAAAACTCAACTTGATGATTTAAGAATTAGAGTTCCCAAAATCTGAGTTCAATTTAGCTACTTATAAAAGAGGGTTAGCATCTGTAGAAGAGCAACTTGTCTTTTACAAAAAGAATGAGGTTATTTTTTGTGAGCAACTTGCTATTCTTAAAAGAGATATCTCATATAAAGACTCAGAAATTAGCATGCTTAAAAGTGAGTTAGAAAAGCTTAAGCAAAGAAAAGAATTGCAATCAACTTAAATTGAAACATTTTTGATATGCCTTCTAAGAGTCTAGACAAATTAATAGGGAATCAGATACCTGACAAAAGTAGAAAGGGTGTGGGGTTTGTAAGCTATAATGCTGTTCCACCTCTTCCTACAGGGTTATTTTCACCCCCAAAGTTTGATTTGTCCAACTCTGGCCTAGAGGAGTTCCAACAGCCTGAGTTTGAAGGATATGGACCTAAGCCTAGTAAGAGTTTTAAGGTATGTTTGGCATAATGGGCTGGAGCTGGGGCTGAGGCTTGTGTCAGGGCTGGGGCTGGGGCTGGGGCTTTTATTATAAGCCGAAATTAAAATTTGTATTTTTTTAAACTTGTTTGGCAAATGGGCTGGGGCTGGGGCTTATTATTGTAAAATTACTAAAAAGGACATAATTAAATAAATTTTTGGTGTATGTTAGATATTTTTAGGGGTATATAAGTAATTATTGGTTCATAAGCCCCGGGCTAAAGTTTTTAGCCCCTTTTATGGGGCTGGGGCTTATAAAGGCTTATGACTTCATAAGCCCGCATGACAAACGGGGCTTATTTTATAAGTCGGCTTAATGTTTAAAAGGCTCAAGCCCCAATAAGCCCCTACAAGCCCTTATCCAAACACACCTTTAGTGAAGATACTTCTAATGAGGTTAGGGAATCTCCTGATGCCCCATTGATTGAGGAGTTGGTGTCAGATGATAAGTTAGAGAAGAAAACTGTTTTTCCTACTGTTGCTAAGATATAATTTGTTAGACCTAAACAACAAGAAAAACTAGTTAGGAAACCAGTTAAGTATGCTGTGAAATATACATGTCCAAAGTCTAGGGGAAATCAAGAAACCTAGAATAATCAAAAAGTCTCAGCAGCTAGAAGTTACATTGTGTGTACAATAAAGCTTGTTTTGTTATGGAAGTTTTAAACCATGGCAGGCTAACTGCAATTACATCAAATAGGAAAGGGTGGATCTAGGAAAATTTTATACAAGGTGTAAATTTCAATTATTCTGCTTAAAAAGACACACCCTTAGTGTCACAGGAACATTGGTTCCAAGAGCGTTTAATGAAAATCTGGCCTTAAAAACATGTTAAATCTGCTAGGCCTTGTTAATACTGCTATCCAAAAAAACTACAGTTTCTAGTGTTAGACCATGTACTCATTTTTTTAAATCAGCCAATCAACATGTAAAGAGGCATTAATCAAATAAGAACATCCTTAACTAACAGATTTTTATCAAAAGTTAATACTCGCTAAGGGAAATTTTCATACTGCTAGGCCAAAAAATAGGTTAATACTGCTAGGCCAAATTCAGCAGTTAGTTAATGCTTGAGGGCAAAATTAGGTTATGCTGTTTACGCCTCAGCATGTGGGTTTGGGATACCTACCAAACTTAACTAGTGGCATCAATTACTTTGAAGAAGAAACATAATTATGTTGATGCACAAGGCAGATCTAAGTCAGTGATGGCTTGGGTCCCCAAAGGAAACACTAATTTACACAATTTTTTATGTGTAGGTCATCCACAAAAAGCAAGATAAAAGGCTATGTTGACAGTGGATGCTCAAGGCATATGACAGGGAACATGTCATATCTCTCAGACTTTAAGGAATTAGATGAAGAATTCTTTGTTGGATACTCATTGAATAGTAAGGCTTTTAGGGTATACAACATTAGAACTAGTAAAGTAGAAGAAAACTTACATATTAGGTTCTTGGAGGATAAGCCTATTATTACAGGTGATGGACCAAAGTGGCTGTTTGATATTGATGATCTGACAAAATCAATGAATATGTGCCAGTTGTTGCATGACAAAACTCGAATGATTCTGTAGGGTATTAAGAAGTATATAGGTTACAGGTCATTCTAGCAAGGAGACATGATCTAGCCAAGACTACATTTGATGCCACTATGGAAAGATGGTTCACTATTTGATTCTTCTTTAAAGAATGCTAGTAATGATGAACCACAACCTTCTAGTGATGCTGGAAAGAAGGATGATGAAGGTGTATGTAAAGAGAATGGAATTGCTGATCAAGAGAAATCTGAAAACAGTACTCAAGGTGTTAATACTGCTGGGCCAAGTATTAATACTGAACCAGACATGTTTTTTTTGAGAGATAATGCTACAGCCACACATGCTGATTTCTTTGGTGATGAAACAAAAGTGGACATGAGCAACATTACTACCACATATCTAGTTCCTTCTACTCCAAATACAAGAATACATAAAGATCATTTACTTGGTCATGTGATTGGTGATGTATAGTCTGGTGTACTGACAAGGAGAATGACAAAGACTACAAATAAACAAGGGTTTATTAGTGCTGTTTATGAAGGGAAATCTCATAAAGACCTTCATACTTGTCTGTTTGCTTATTTCCTATCACAGGAAGAGCCCAAAAAGGTAATCCAAGCATTAAAAGATCCAAGTTGGATAGAAGCTATGCAAGAAGAGCTTCTGCAGTTCAAGTTACAACAGGTTTGGACCTTGATGGATTTACCACATGACAAAAGAGCCATTAGTACTAAATAGGTGTACAGGAACAAGAAAGATGAAAGAGGTATTGTGATTAGAAACAAGGCAAGGCTGGTTGCATAAGGTTACACTCAAGAAGAGGGAATAGATTATGATGAGGTTTTTGCTCCAGTTGCTAGGATTGAAGCAATTAGGCTGTTCTTAGCCTATGCCTCATTTAAAGAATTTGTAGTATACCAAATGGATGTGAAGAGTGCATTTCTATATGGCAAGATTGAAGAGGAAGTTTATGTCTGTCAACCTCTAGGGTTTGAAGATCCAAAGTTCCCTGACAGAGTTTATAAGGTAGAAAAGGCATTATATGGTCTACATCAAGCTCCTAGAGCTTGGTATGAGACTTTATCTACCTATTTATTGGATAATGGATTTCAGAGAGGTCAGATAGATAAGACTTTGTTCATTAAAAGAGTCAAAAGTGATATTCTACTAGTTCAAGTATATGTTGATGATATCATTTTTGGATCTACTAAAAAGGAGTTATGCATTGAGTTTGAGAAATTGATGCACAAGAAGTTCCAGATGAGTTCTATGGGTGAGCTAACTTTCTTCTTAGGACTACAAGTGACACAGAAAGATGATGGGATTTTCATCAGTCAAGACAAGTATGTGGATGAAATTTTGAAAAAGTTTATTTTTCAATGTAAGACAGCAAGTACACCTTATTAGAGACTTCAAAAGGCATTGCTTAAGGATGCAGAAGCTGAAGATGTTGATGTTCACTTATATAGATCAATGATTGGCTCATTGATGTATTTAACATCTTCAAGACTGATATAATGTTTGCTGTATGTGCTTGTGCAAGATTCCAAGTCACACCTAAAGTTTCACATCTTCATGCTGTGAAAAGAATCTTTAGATACTTGAAAGGTCAACCTAAATTAGGCCTTTGGTATCCTAAGGATTCACCATTTGATTTGGAAGCTTATTCTGATAGTGACTATGCTGGTGCAAGTTTAGACAGGAAATCCACAACAGGAGGTTGTCATATTTATTAGCATAGCAGATGATTTCATGGCATGCAAGAAGCATAAAACTTTAGTTGCTAACTCTAACAACTAAAGCAGAATATGTGACTGCTGCTAGTTACTGTAGACAAGTACTTTGGATTCAAAATCAAATGCTGGATTATGGATACAATTTCATGAATACCAAGATTTTCATTGACAATGAAAGCACCATCTGCATAGTTAAGAATCCAGTATTTCATTCAAGGGACTAGCACATTGATATTTAGGCATCAAACTTTATTAGAGATTCCATTAGTAAGAAGCTTATTCAGATGATTAAAGCTTTACACTGATCAGAATGATACAGATTTACTCACAAAAAGCATTGATGTTGGCAGGATTTCAATATTCTGATTGCAGTATAAGAATGCTCTACTATGAAGTATTTGGATTTGAAGGGGAGGTTAATTGCGTTTATATGCAGCGGATTATGCACAAATGATGCTTGAAATGGTAATGGAACAAACAACCATTGATAAAATTCAAGTTAGTACTCGATGGTGGACTTAACTTTCTACTGGTAAGTATAATTAGTGCTGCTAGTTATACTTAATACTGCTATGTTAATGTTGTTGGTTTTACTTACTACTGTTTGTTATAATTAATATTGTGAGTACTTAGAGAAAATAGTGAGCTAAAAAATAGAAGGAGAGATGCGTGAAAATAAAAACAGATAGAGTGAATTGGTGAGTAAAAGAAATGAGAGAAATAGTGAGCTGAAAAACAGAAAGAGAGATGTGTGAAAATAAAAATAGATAGAGTGAATTGGTGAGAAAAAGAAATGAGAGAAATTGGTGAGAATGAAAAACAGAAAGAGAGATGTGTGAAACAAAAATAGAAAGAGTGACTCTGTGAGCTAAAAGAAATGAGAGAAATTGGTGAGAATGAAAAACAGAAAGAGAGATGTGTGAATAAAAACCAGACAGAAGTGATTCAGTGAGAAATGAAAGTGAGAGATTATGTAGAAATAAAACAGAAGAGAGCTCTGCGAGGAATCAAAATTATGATGGAAATGCTTTTTGGAACAAAATTGGAGTTAATGCTGGTGACTCAAAGTTAATGCTGTTAGGCATACACACTTACTACTGCCAGTGTTAGTTAATGCTGTTAGGCATAAACTTACTACTGTTGGTTAAGTTAATGCTGCCAGGCATACACTTAATGCTGCCAGTCTTAGTTAATGCTGTTGAGGGTGATTTCATAAATACTTCGATTAAGGGCTTCAATCACTCATTCGATCGATTTTACACTTTGATATACTCTCTAATCATATACCCTAACTCAATTTCATTCTTAATCATCAAAATCCAACACAATGTCGAACCTAAAGTTTGCTAAACACTCACAATTGTGTTGCATTTTTGGAGAAACCCGAAGAAAGTGATGGGTTTGAAGGAATTTATGACTTTTTGAATGCAAGTTCCATCAAATATGCGCTTACGGTGAATCCCACCATCTACACTTCATGCATTAAGCAGTTCTGGGCTACTACTAAGGCAAAAATTGTCAATAGGGAAGTGCATATACAAGCCCTAGTAGATGGGAAGAAGGTAATCGTCACTGAGACGAGTGTGAGAAGAGCTCTTCAATTAAAAGATGCTGAAGGTAGTGAATGTCTACCCAATGCTACCATTTTTGCAGAACTGGAAAGAACGAGGTATGAAAATCTTACACAAAAGCTTCCATTCTATAAAGCTTTCTTTTCACCTCAATGGAAATTTCTTATCCATACAATTTCTGCAATGCCTTAGTACCAAAGGATACTGCTTGGAACGATTCAGTAGCACTCATGGTCCTCAGTATTCATCTGCTCTTTGGCCATAAACCAAAAATTCAACTTTTCCAGGTATATTTTTGATAATATAGTGAAGAACTTAGAGGGTGGAGTTAAATTTCTAATGTTTCCAAGGTTTGTGCAAGTGTTCTTGGATAAACAAGTTGAAAGAATGACCAAACATAAAGAAATTTATGTTACACTGGTTCTCGCAATATAGTATATATTAAAATATAGCAAATTAATCTCTTTCACCCTTGACAAAAAACAAGGCTTAAAAAGTCAAGATCCTACCTAGAATAAACATATAAAGAGAATCAATGATAAAAAGATTCTTTTCGGAAGTATGATTTCCGGGTCGTATGTCCAACACTGGTGAATTGAAAGATTGATCTTGGTTTGATTGAGTTTAAGTGAGAATGATTTGATGATTATAAGTCCTTAAATACGGAAGCAAAATAGGTATAAGGAAACCCTTAAATTACAATCTAATAGAACAAAACTAAAACGGCTATGGAACAAATGAGGGGAAAAACCTAAATTATGCAAAATTTTAACCCTATCAGCAGAAACGATGCACTATCAGCAGAAACGACAATACTATCAGCAGAAACGAGGGTCTACCAGCAGAAACGAGGCTCTACCAGCAGAAACGAGGCTATAAAACGTCTTATTTTTTAAAATCGTTTTAGCCAAAACTCAAAAACACGAAGTTGTCCGGGACATGTTTTTGAGCACTTTAATAAACGACACTTATAAATATAAGCACTCAAATAAGCCCCAAAAAAGCCAAAAAGAGTGCTGATTGCAGAAAGTCAGCAGGAAACGAGGCTCCAAAACGGCTTGATTTTAAAAATCGTTTTTAGCAACTCAAATACACGAACTGTTTTCCGGGGAACTTGTTTTTAAGCAACTTTAATAAAGGCACCTTATAAAGTAAGCACTCAAAATAAGCCCAAAAAGCCATAAGAGCTGCTGATTGCCAGAAGTAGTAGAACGAAGGCTCCAAACGGCTGATTTTAAAAAATCGTTTTTACGCCAAAACTCAAACAGAAAGTTGTCATGGGACATGTTTTTAAGCAACTTTAATTAAAGGCACCTTATAAAAATAAGCACTCAATAAGCCTCAAAAGCAAAAGAGCTGCTGATTGCTGAAAAGTTAGGTTTTGGACTTCATTTAGTAAAATAAGCGGTAAAAAAGCTCAAAATTAAACAAATGAAAAGATAAGATGTTTTGGAAAGCTTATATGTTGCTTAGTCGATTCCAAAAAGCCTTTTCAACAAAAATACTTAACTCAACTCAATTTTGCGAATTCAAAAAATATAGTAAACTCTAATTTTTCTAAATAAGAAAAATTGAAAATAGCTAAAATCCTAATAAGCCAAGAACTGAAAACGTGTTCTTTTGGATAATAAGTCACTAATGAGTCCTTATTAGCCACCTATTCACTTTTTTTAATAAGCCATTGAATTAGCAACAATAAACACAATATGACCTAAACTATATTTTTTGATTATACTGATAATAGCACTTTTGAGCTTATAATGAGCAAGGCAATTGGATTCTTATGATGATATATAGCGTTAAAAAACGATTGAGATTTAAGTTAATGAACAATAATTAGACTCAAAAGATATTTTGTAAACACTAAATAGCCAGAATGTAGCTTATGAAAAGCTAATTATCCCTTTTTTTAACTCTCATGCAGATTTAACTTTAAAACTTTTAAACCACATTGCACATTACAAAACAACACTATACCCAATGCTATAAACACTTAAAATTAATATGCAAAACAAGCCTTAATATCTACTTTTAAGCTAAAACTCAAAAAATAAGCCTTCTACTTAAGCAAAATTCAACAGTTCACAAATAAGCGGTATATAAAACTTCGGAAATTGAAATTCATAACAAATAAAAAACTAGAGAGATTATAATACATGCTTATAAGACCTTAATATAGCTAAATAAAATTTTTTTTTTTGGTATTTTTGCAAAAATTTTGGTGAAAATACGGGATTACGTGGTAACAATGCTGCAGGCAACAATCAAATCGAAGATACCCCCCCAAACTAGTACTAAACATCGTCCTGATTAGGATATCGGGATTCCCAAAATGAAGCTGAGGATTTGAAGCTCGAGTGATCGAATAGACAAAACCGAGAACACGAGAGCCTTCACAATCCGGGCAATCCTGGACAATAAACAACAACAACACGAAACACGGGTGATAGAAAAGACAAGCTATCTCACACAACAAACAACACTTATTCATACAATTACAACTACGGATAAGCATGGGTTGCCTCCCACGAAGCGCTTGTTTTAGGTCCCGACGCTTGACCCATTTCCCTGAATTCAATTGTCCTTAGGGAAGGTTTGGAGATCCGGGACAACTTCGGTTGGTATGTCCCCTCCAAAATAGTGTTTTATACGATGACCATTCACTTTAAAGTTGGGCCCGGAGTTTTGAGATAATTCGACGGTGCCATAAGGAAATACTTGAACAATGGTGAATGGTCCGGACCAACGGGATTTCAATTTGCCCGAGAAAATCTTCAGTCTAGAGTTGAAGAGGAGAACACGATCACCAACGTTGAAAACGCGGTTTTTAATCTTAGCATCATGGATCCTCTTGGTTTTCTCTTTATAGATTAAAGAGTTTTCGTAGGCTTGATCACGAAGTTCATTTAGTTCATTCAGTTGAACTTTCCTGTGATCACCCGCAGTTTGAACATCAAAATTTGTATGCTTGAGGGCCCAGTAGGCTTTGTGCTCTAACTCGATCGGTAGATGACATGCCTTTCCATACACAAGCTTATACGGAGTGCACCCGATGGGTGTTTTGTAAGCTGTGCGGAAGGCCCATAGAGCATCATCTAGTTTGTCCGACCAGGAGGCACGATTTTCTCCCACGGTTCTCTCAAGAATACGCTTTAAACCACGATTTGACACCTCAACTTGCCCACTTGTTTGTGGGTGATACGCGGTGGAGAGACGATGAGTGACTCCATACTTAAGCATGACCTTTGTAAACTGGTCATTGCAAAAGTGTGTTCCGCGATCACTTATGATAGCTCGGGGGGCACCAAATCGAGAAAAGAGAGTTTTTAAAAATTTGCAAACAACTCGGGCATCATTGGTGGGGAGCGCTTTTGCTTCAACCCATTTTGACAAGTAGTCAACAGCCACGAGTATGTACTTGTTCCCTCTTGAAGACGGGAACGGCCCCATAAAATCAATGCCCCAGATGTCAAAGATTTCGCAAACTTGGATGGAGTTTTGTGGCATCTCATCACGTTGCGTAATTTTTCCTTGACGTTGACAAATGTCACAACGGGTGACAAAGTCATGGGCATCCTTGTAGATGGTGGGCCAATAGAATCCTGAGTCAAAGATCTTTCTTGCTGTGTAATTGGCACCATAGTGTCCCCCAGTGGGTCCACTGTGGCAAGCTTTGAGAATGTCTAAAGCTTCTTGCCCAGAAACACAACGTCTTATCACCTGATCAGCACAGATCTTAAACAGGAAGGGATCATCCCAGAAATAATGTTTGACATCCTTGAAGAATTTATTTTTTTGTTGGGATGTCATTCCCTTGATAACGAATTTCCCCGCATGGTAGTTTGCAAAATCTGCAAACCATGGGGTACTATCATCTTTAAGAGCAATAGATCCAAGGGTTTCGAGAGGAAATGCTTCATTTATTTCCTTGTTCTCGAACTTATCTTGGTGAGGATTTTCCAGTCTTGAAAGATGATCTGCAGCAAGATTTTCTGCTCCTTTTTTGTCTCGAATTTCAATATCAAATTCTTGGAGCAATAGGATCCACCGCATGAGTCTTGCCTTAGCATCCTTCTTGGCAAAGAGATACTTGATGGCAGAATGGTCAGTATACACTATGCTTTTGGACATAACAAGATATGATCTGATTGAATTATGCTTGAACTTCTTTCTGCTCCCTCCAAACAGACACCCCTTAGACTGATAAGAATTAGTACACCGATCTTAAGGGAGGGATGATATCATCAACATCGTCTCACTTAGGAAGCATCCCAGTCTTGATTGAATTCAGCCCAAAGTACACATTTTATCCCTTTACCGAAGTCAAAACCGTGACACCAAAGTAACAAGTTGAAGCACTAATCATCTCTGCGGACTAATCTCCGGCATATTTTATAAAGCCCGATCAAGTGAACTTGTTGTGCGTCCTTGATGTGAACATTTCTCCCTCCAGGAAAGTGCAGATATGAATTGCTACACCAAAGTCAATTAAGTCCCGAGTGTACGCAATTTTCCCTCTATGTAGTCGAGACGGTAACATCAAAACGGTAACATAAAAAATCAACTAAGTACCGGATGTACACATTTCTCCCTCCAGGATGATGACTAACTGAGGAATCATCCTACACATGTGTACATCTTATGCCAACTGGAACTGCTTACTTAGCTTCATAGCCCGTGATTGCATAAGCAATGCTCTGTGAGAAGATGGCGGTACTCTCTTTACAATTCTCTCTTGATCAACCCAAACTAAATCCCCTTATCTATTCTGTAGGCTAATACTGATGACCACTGATGGAGACAACCCGATGAAACGAACCCGAGAATGAAGTAAAATCCCCGACTTGTGACTTAATCTTGTACTATCCGCGTGATGAAGAACGGTGCAGAGGCAAATCTCTAAGTACCATATACTCACCCAAAAGTATATAATTTTTGTTTTTTATATATTTTTTTTTCATTGTTTTTTTTTTTTTTTTAAATACAACACCTCTTGAAAAATTCCTCAACTACGTGAGACACTGAGTACTACAATGTAACTCCTTAAAGTGATAGCTATAACCCGTGAGTACTACAATGTAACTCCTTACATCGAGTATAACTAGATACATCAAGTCTTCATCACAAACCGTATATGCCCGAACAAGTCATCTTCGTTGACGAAAAACAAAGACGAAATAAGTACACTCCCCGTGAAATACTACTTCATTATCGTACAAAAACCCCGTGGTCATTAAAAATCAATAATAGCCTTTGTGAATGAAGGTGAATTTTGATAAGGATCGTTTTAGTGTAATGTATTGTGTTTGTTGTGTTGGTGAAATCAATTAACGTTCACGGGATTTTACAATTCTATGACTTAAACCGTAAAACGAATTGACATTTACGGGATTTTACTAAATCAAGAAAAAACCGTGAATGATTTGATTCGGAATCAGCGGCGAAAAATTCCAAAAAAAAACTGAAAAGTGTCAATAAATCATAGAAAACGATGTTTTTGGCCTTCGAAAAATCCTTAACCAACTAAAGGTTGGTTATAGCGTGATCCGTCTCGTTTTTCTCTTCGATTTGAGAGGTCACGGGCCTAAAACGGACTTACGGATCAAAAGTTATGGCTGTTTTACTGAAACCCTTTTCGTCACACAAGTTTTCTAAAAAAAAAATTCGTTCGGTCCAAAAAAAATTTGCTCGTTCGATTCCACTCGTTCGATTCCGCTCGTTCGGTTCCGCTCGTTCGATCCCGCTCGTTCGATCCGCTCGTTCGATCCGCTCGTTCGATCCGCTCGTTCGATCCGCTCGTTCGAACCGCTCGTTCGATGGTCTCAATCGATGGTCTCGTTCGATGGTCTCGATCGATGGTCTCGATCGAAGGTCTCGTTCGAATGTCTCTCGTTCGATGTCACTAGTTCGATGCTACTCGTTCGATGCTACTAGTTCGATCCTTGGCTTGTTCGGTCATTAGCTAGTTCGATCCTACAGTTTCACTCGTTCGAACCAAACACAACACTCGTTCGAATCAAGCAAAAACACTCGTTCGATCCAATACAAAGAATTACTCGTTCGAACCACTCTTGTTCGATCCTCCTAGTTCGATCCTTGAAGGAGAATCTCGTTCGGACCAAGCAAAAAATCCCTCGTTCGGTCCAAACTACAAATCCCTCGTTCGGTCCAAACAACAAGTCCCTCGTTCGATTGAAGCAGAAATACACTCGAACGAACTCAAAAAAGAATTTTGGCTCGTTCGGTTGCGACAACCAGAACTCGTTCGATTCAAACACGTAGTTGCTCGATTCTTTGCTTCTTTCCGACCTTACTTGTTAGGATATCATTTCATCACCTCAAACACAAAAATAAGAAAAATAGATTTTAGAGAGAGAAAGTAAAAAAAACAAAGAAAAATGAACATCCACCCCCTCATGGAGAGCCATGAGGGGTATTTATATTAAAAGAAAAAGCTAACTATTCCTATTTTCACAGTTAAAAGACCCCATGCGTAACACGCAGTGTCCAAAAACTAATCAATTCAGTTGTAGACGCCAGCTTCACTTAATAGTGAGGCTTACACACGAGATATATTTGTTCCCTCGTGAAGGACGGGGAACGGCCCATAAAGTCAATGCACCAAACGTAAAAGATTTCACAATCTTGGATGGAGTTTTGAGGCAATCTTCATACGTTGGGAAGTTTGTTCTTGTCGTGGCACGAGTCACAGTTTTTGGACAAATCGGGCATCTTGTAATGGTGGGGCCAAAAGAAGCCGGGAATCAAAGATTTTTGGCGGTTTAGGTTTGCACCATGATGTCCCCCGGTGGGTCCTTGTGGCAACTCCGAAGACCTTGTCGAGAGCTTCCTTGCCGTGCACACATCGCCTGATCACTTGATCCGCACAAATTTTAAACAAGAAGGGGTCATCCCAAAAATAATGTTTCACGTCCTTAAAGAACTTATTTTTCTGTTGGGTTGACATGCCCTTCACAACGAAGTTACCCGCGTAAAGTCGGCAAACCACGGGGTACTAGAATCACCACGAAAAGTCACCATACTTAACGTCTCGAGAGGAAATGTTTCATTAATCTCTTTAGGGTCGAGAACGTTTTCATACGGGTTTTCTAATCGGGACAGATGATCGGCTGCGAGGTTCTCGGATCCTTTTGTGTCAAGAACTTTAAAGTCAAATTCTTGGAGGAGGAGAACCCATCGGAGCAATCTCGCTTTAGCATCCTTTTTGGCAAAGAGATACTTGAGAGCGGAATGGTCCGTATGCACTATGCTTTTGTTCATGATAAGATAAGACCGGAATTTTTCGAATGCATACACCACGGCTAACATTTCCTTTTCCGTCGTGGTGTAATTAGATTCAGCCTCGGTCATCGTCTTGCTAGCATAATGGATAGGCCGAAAGTGTTTTTCATGACGTTGCCCCAAAACTGCCCCTATGGCGTAATCACTTGCATCGCACATAAGTTCGAATGGTAGATCCCAGTTTGGGGCAATCAAGATCGGAGCTTCCGTAAGTTTATTCTTTAACGTTTGGAAAGCTTGGATGCATTCATTAGAGAAGATGAATGGAGTATTCTTCTCGAGAAGATGAGTCATTGGTCGGGATATTTTGGAAAAATCCTTTATGAATCTCCGGTAAAAACCGGCATGACCAAGAAAACTCCTAACTCCTTTGACAGTGGTGGGATGAGGTAATTTGGCAATGACATCTATTTTGGCTTTGTCAACCTCAATCCCATTTTTAGAAATTTTATGGCCGAGGACAATGCCCTCTTTGACCATAAAATGGCTCTTCTCCCAGTTAAGACACAAATTGGTGTCTTCACATCTTTGCAACATTTTCTCAAGACGGGAGAGGCAATTTTCAAAGGAATTCCCAAAGACCGAGAAGTCATCCATGAAGACTTCCATTGTCTTTTCAACCATGTCGTGAAAGATGGCCAACATACACCTTTGGAACGTGCCCGGTGCATTGCATAAGCCGAAAGGCATGCGACGGTAGGCAAACGTTCCGTAGGGACAAGTAAATGTGGTCTTTTCTTGATCACGAGGGTCAATGGGAATTTGGAAATACCCAGAGAATCCATCAAGAAAACAATAGTACTCGTTTCCCGCTAATCTCTCGAGCATTTGATCCATAAACGGGAGTGGAAAGTGGTCTTTACGGGTGGCTTCATTTAACTTGCGGTAGTCAATGCATACCCGCCACCCGGTAACCAATCGAGTTGGGATCAACTCATTTTCTTCATTTTGAACAACGGTAAATCCACCCTTTTTGGGCACACAATGTATCGGGCTGACCCATGGACTATCGGAGATTGGGTAAATCAATCCTGCGTCAAGAAGTTTTTCAACTTCATTCTTGATGACATCGTGGATTTTTGGATTAACCCTTCTCTGATGCTGAACTGCAGGTTTATAGTCCTCTTCCATTAGAATTTTGTGGGTACAAAATTCCGGGTTAATACCCTGAATGTCGGATAATTTCCAAGCGATGGCTCGCTTGTGGGACTTAAGAACCTTGATCAGATCGGCTTTCTCCCCCAAACTTAATTCTTTAGCAATGATGACTGGTAACTTGTTGTCATCTTCCAAGAATGCGTATTCAAGATGGGGAGGTAAGTCTTTGAGTTCAACCTCTGGCGGTTCATCAATCGAAGATTTAACAGTTTTGGCTTCACAAAGTTTGATTTCTTCTTGGGTTTCTGGTGAACAATCTCCTTGATTTGGAATAGGAGTCGGTGGTTCATTGTTCAAGAATGCTTCTAGGATGAGAATGTCCCCGTCGGGATCATAATAAGTCGGATCAACTTCCGGTGAAGTTGTATCATCATCTAGAGCAAGAAAAGCATTTGCTTCCTCGAACAGTAGAAAGTCACTTTCTCCAAATGGAGTTAAGGTCGGAGATGAATTAGCAACAATAGGATCAAAGCACGGAGAAGGATTTCCGTATGCTACCGAATCAGAAAAACCTAAGACCTCTTGCGAGTATTCTTCACTAGCCATATCAATGACGTCAATCCGGTTTGCCGTCATATGATTGAAATTTGCCGTGTACCTCGAAGTTTGATCTAGGTTGAAAGTTATGGCCTCTTTGCCAACACGAAGGGTAATTTCACCCTCGTACACATCGATTAATGCACGACTAGTTTTCAGAAAACACCTCCCGAGAATTAGAGGTACTCGGGGGTCTGGCTCAAATTCAACAACCACAAAATCGGCTGGAAATTGGAACTTTCCCACCAACACACGGACGTCTTTGGCGATACCGATTGGTGTAGTGATTGAACGGTCCGCTAGCTCTAGCGTCATGCATGTTGGGGTAAGCTCGGAAAGAGAGAGATCCTTCCACACGGAATACGGCATAAGATTGATGCTTGCACCGAGATCGGCCAAGGCATTGCATGTGTTAATGCCAGAAAATTCACATGGGATAAGGAATCTGCCGGGGTCTCCAAGTTTTCTAGGCAACTTGTTAAGGATGACCGCCGAGCAAGTTTCGTTCAATTTTGCCATTTCACTCAATTTCTCTTTGTTTCCGATTATAAAGTCTTTTAAAGTAGAGCCGAAATGTAGCATAAGAGACAAGCATTCCAAAAATCTAATTTCGAAATTAATATCTTGAAGATTTCATAGAAATTTCTTAATTTGTTCGTAGCTTTTCATACGGCGGTTTCATGCAATTCTTCTCGAAGGAAATGGGATTAGTGACACCTTTGGACACTAATCGATTCAACATCGGGCTTGGAGATTTGATTTCACAGATTGGACTTGCACAACCGAGGGACGTCTTTGGTGCTTTACCGTTGTTAGATCGGATGCATCGTATCCTTTGTGACCTCGTATCACGATTCATTGAAGTAAGTGGTAGGAAGGAATCGTGGGTCCCTTGATAGTAAACACCGCTTCGGTGGTGATAACCTTTTCAAATCTTTCTTTAGGGTTGGTAAACGGTGTTACCCCGGAGAGATCCCGACCCTAAATGTGGAAGCGGTTGGGAAACTACATCTTGGAAAGTAAATTGGCTAAATTGTTCCAATTCGATTTTGCATTCCTCATTTGATTTTGTTGTGTTGTGCCCTGACTGAGAGCCCAAGATGTTTAATTTGATTTTGAGTATTTTTATGATTGCATCGGTGTGGCTTTGCCGTAGCTAATCGAAATCGAGCTTAGACCCTCCTAAGTTGTGAACCGGAGCTGATGAGTTGTGCTTGATAGAGACCTGAGGGTTGATAAACTTGGGTTGATAAATTGGCCCTTGATTGAAATTAATTACTCCCTTGTTTTAGGTTGTAATTTCCCCTCGTTTGGATTGAAGTTATTTCCTTGATATGAAACGGTTTGATTGTTTGATGATTTTGCACGGAGACAAATCCTGAGGTCCGAATTTGAATTAGACAACATCGGAGGTCGGAATAAACGCGTAATTCCTTGGATTAAAATTAGCCGCGGCGGCTTTGTACCACATATGCTTGGATAATATCGTGGAAACATGTTGACACCCTGTGGCGAGGAACATTGTTGATAAGAATAGCACCTCCGCAAGTACACAACTTGGCTCGTTTGCTTTAAACGGGAGGGGAGCAAGTGAGCGGGGAGCTTGATTTTTGTTGTCTAGGGAGCAATGCCCCTAACCAAATCTTTTAATTCGCCAACATCCGGGAAGGATGAAACTGCTGGGTGGAAGAGTCGTACCTACTTTGGGCAATGACTGCCTGCATCGTGTATTGGACGAACTTTGGATTTGCTTTCGATAATTTTATAAGGCATTCTTCAGTACATCTTATCCAAAAAATTACCACCCCCAAGCGAAAGGTCCAATGATCTTTGATCATTAGTGTTTAAGGCATTGTAGAATGTATCGAAGTTGATGCAATTCTGAAACCCGTGAAGTGGCATGCCCCCTAAGAAGATCATTGAACCGATCCCAAGTCCCCCCCCCCTTCATAAAACGTTTCTCGAATTTTTTTGTTGAAATCTTCAGTGATTTCATTTCGAAGATTGGTTTGTTTTAGAAGGAGGTAAAAATTTGTTGATGAATTTTGAAATCAAGATCTCCATGTAACTAACGATCGAGGGGTGTCTTTTCGACCAAATCCGCTGCCTCCCTCCGAGGGAAAATGGAAAAGCAATAGCTTAACCGACGTACTCGGGACGTTGGGAAACTTCATCGTAGAAGTGATCTTGTTGAAATAACGGTATGAGCAAGTGCTTCCTTATCGAGTCCAAAGAATTTGTTTTGTTTTGAACAAGATTTAGTAACCATACTCTTGAAACTCGAAGTTAATTCGCGGTTAATTTCCGAACAGCGATTGCATCCCACGGTAAACCCGTCTGGTAGGTGGCCTCGACAATTGAGACATAGTTCGATTTATCGGCCCAAGGAATATCTGTGGCTGATCTTGAACTGGGTTATTTCGATACGTAAGATGATTACAACAATAACTGGTGAAGCTTTCTTGTTGAGGCAATTTTGATTAACGAGACTGAGAATCGAGTGCGCATGTACAAAATAGAAATTCAAAAGAAAATTACACTAATTCTTTTTTTTTTTTCAAAAATTAATTCACTGAATTTATTTTAACGACAAATGAAGAGACCACTTAAACCAAAATAATCGATCCACTTCACGGGAGCTCCCAATTCGAAAAACGCACACGAGCGGAGGAGAGTGATAGCCGCGAACTTAGTATCTCCTTTCGGGTTCGTAGTCCATGGAACAAAAACGCCTCTCATAAACCCACCGTATAGTATGTTAATCGAATCGAGGTGAGCCTACCTCGTAAGTATACAAATGGTAAGTCCTTTAAATCTTTTTGTTCGAGTGGGAACTCACTTAGTTCACCCGAAATTATGATACTACTCAATTGAGAATATTATATATTGGTATTTTTACCAATTTATGTATTTTATTTCTTTGGTTTAGGACAATTTTTTATATTTTTAGATTTTTTTTTTTGTTTTTTGTGTTTTTTTTTAGATTTATTATGAATATTTACTCGAGTAAAAAGAAAAGAAAAATATTTTTGTGTTTTTTTACAGATGATATATTCACAATAAGACAAACTTAATCAAACGTAGGATAACAATCGTAACACTAGCCCCATCCCCGGCAAAACGCGCAATAAAATTGATTCACGCAATACAGTATATATAAAATACTAGGCAAATCCAAACTCTTCACCCTTGACCAAGGTACAAAGATCAAGACCTAATGACTACCAAGAAATAAAATATACTAAGGAAAACAATGATAAAAAGATTCGAAGTATGATTCCCCCGGTCGTATGGTCCCAACGAGCTTGCAATTGAAAAAGATGATCTTGGTTGAGTGAGATTAGTTGAGAATGATTGTTTAATTATAAGTCCTAACAACTACGGGAAGCAAAATTAGGTATAAGGAAACCCTAAATTACAATCTAATAGAACAAAACCTAAAACGGGCATGGAAAATGAGGGAAAAAAAAAATTAACCCTATCAGCAGAAACGATGCACTATCAGCAGAAACGACAGCACTATCAGCAGAAACGAGGCTCTACCAGCAGAAACGAGGCTCCAAAACGGCTGATTTTAAAAAATAAATTCGTTTTTTTAGAGCCCAAACCTCAAAACAAACAGAAAGTTGTTCGGACCAAATGTTTTTTAAAGCAACATTAATAGAGTCAACCTTATAAAAATAAGCACACCCAATAAGCCCCAAAAAAGCAAAAGGCACTGATTGCAGAAAGTTAAGGTTTTTAGACATACTTTGTAGGAAAATAACTGTAAAACAAACGCAAATTAAACAAAATGAAAAAAAGGAAAGATTTTTGGAAAGCTATAAGTCTTAATCCTGATTCCAAAAAGCTTTTCAACCAAAAAACAAACTTAACTCAACCTCAATTTGCATCAAATAATAGTAAACACTAACTTTATTTCTAAAATTAATAAAGCCAAAAGGAAAATAAGCTAAAATCCTAATAAGAAGCCAAACTGAAAAGGTGCTTTTTGGAAATAAGCTCACTAATGAAGTCCTTAATAAGCACCTAGTCACTTTTTAAATAAGCCATTTGAATAAGCACAATAAGCACAATGTCTAACTTACTATTTTTTGATTTACTGAAAATAAAGCACTTTTGAGCTTAAAACGAGCAAAGCATTTGGATTCTATGATGATATAAGCTAAAAACAAGTTGAGATTTAAGCTCAATGAACAATAGTTAAGACTCAAAAGATATTGAAACACTAAATAAGCAGAATGATCTTATAAAAAGCTAAACTATCCCTTTTTTAACTCTCATGCGAATTCTAATTTAAACTTTAAAAACAAATGTTTACATTTAGCACATTACAACAACACTTACCCCAATGCATATAAACACTTAAAATTAATATGCATCAAACAAAGCTAAATATCACTTAAGCTAAAACTCAAAATTAAGCACTTCTACTTAAGCAAAATCAACAACATGGTTCTCAAATGAGCTAATAAAAACTTGAGAAATTGAAATTCTACAAAAATAAAAATTGATAACACTTATAAGACCTAAATAATAGCTAAATGAAATTTCTCAGATGACCACAAACCCATTCAAGAGCGCAAAATGACCCATTTTTCACAGCCTTGACCCAAACACCCCTTTAAGAGTTATGAATCCAGTTTTAAAACTAATTTTGAAGAGATTTAGCCATAAGTTTTTTAAGACAAATGATTATATTAACATATTAAGCACTAATGAACCATTTTCACAGAAATTAACACTTAGAGATAAGCTGAATAAGCAAAAGCAATTTTAGCTAAAAATATACATAATAAAAAACAATTTAAATAAATGATACAAAGCTTAAACCAATAAAAGTAAGATATATTCACACTATTAAGCTAAAAAGACAGAAATAAGCAATAATAAGCAGCTAAATAACCTTAAAGAAAAGTGCAAGATATTAAATAAGAACTTACCAATGACCTCTATGCTAAACAAGAGGAAACACAAAAGGCAGCATATAACTCCCTAGCTTATTAATAACTAGGGTATGAGTCCAAAGTTTTCCCAATACAACCAACTTCCAAAAATGCTTTCCACAATTCATTGCAAAGTATTTCAGGTTATATAAACTGGTTTGCAGAATTTAAACTTAGTAACAACTTATTTAGCTCAAATAAAGAGCTTAGAGACCTCTTCAGAGCTTTATGAGTAGCTTTAAAACAACGTAGGTAATGTAAACTTGGAACACCGAATTGCAAAACAAATGAAATTTTATTAAACTTGGAACTTATCTACAAATTGTAAAGAAAAAAGTTTTTTTTTTTATATTAAAAAACTAAAAATTACACTACTCCTTAAGGCATTCACTACCCTATTTATACAAGAAAAAGGGTAAAAAAAGCTGAAGTCTTCTGTTTGACTTTCATGACTGTTTCTTTGTTGACTTGACTGTGTTTGTTTGCTGAGGTTAAGCTTTCCTTGTGCTATTTTGTGGTATAAACTCACAATATATCCTGGCCCTTAATTTCCTGTATTCTCCCACTCCACCCTTGGATTAATATGCCCTTGGATTTGCCAACTTGGCATTGTGGCCGATGTGGGGTTGAGTGGAAAGGTTTTTTCAAGTGTTTGATGGAGTGTTGCAAGGGTAGAAGTATGGGACAAAACAGGGTGCTGGCTGGATTTGGTAATTGGCGGGTAAAAAGGTTTATATCAAAGTATGGTTGTACAAGGAGGTTTGAAGATGATTAAGGTTATGTTTGGTTTGTGTACAAGAAAAGCCTCCACACATCTTTTCTTTCTTTTCATTCTCTTTTACCCCTTTTTCTTTCTTTTTATAAATAATTTCCGCAATTTGGCATAATTCAATCAGCCCCTGTCCTTAGTTTGTTTCCTTAATAATATAACTTAGGGGTTTGGCATTTTTGACCCCTCAAGTTATATTTTTTTCTTTGCTATTTTTCTTCACGAGAGATTGACATTGACTTTGAATTGGGCTTCGACCTTCACAACACTTTTCCATCCCGTGTTTGGTTTGGGTCGCTTTTTCTTGGTTTTTCGTCTTTTTGTGAATATCCGTTCCTTGCACAACACAATTAGCCAAAACAAGCATATATTTGGCATTTTGAGTCCGTTTTTGGTTATTTTAGCTCGTTTTTATTACGTAAAAGGTATGTGTAATTAAGCACATACCAAAATCCCCCAAACTAAGATGTTGCGTGTCCCACGCAATGTTATGAAGTAAGCACTCGAGAGACCAAAAATCTCAAATCCCCATCGACAAATAACTGAAAAGTAGCCAAAGCGATTCTCAAAGTGGAATTAAAAAAATCAATAAACCTCGACAAGTCCTGGTTCACAACCAATTTTTATATTTACACAACTACTCTAAATTTTTTTTACTATTTTTTTTTGATTTTCAAATTTTTTCATACATGTTTGACTGTCCTATATTTATCAACAATGGATCATAAGAATGAGAAACGTTTCATAGAATAATCCACGGGACGGACCTGACGGATAATTTTCATCGTCCCCGATTTTTTTTCACAATCCCAAGCTAAGCAATTAAACAAACACATTGTCGATAAAAGTTTAAGTGAAGTTTGCTATGTGCACGTTCGAGGGTCGTGCTCTAACCTGGTGGAACGGAAATGTTCAGACTTTGGGACTTGCTAATGCTAATCAGATCCCCTGGAGCAACGTGAAAGCTATGATGACCACTGAATACTGTCCAGCAACTGAAATCCAAAGGATGGAACAAGAGCTTTGGACTCTGACTCTGAAAGGAGATGATATTGAAGCTTACAACAATCGTTTCCACGAACTGGCCTTGATGTGTCATGAATTGGTGCCTACTGAAAAGAAGAAGATTGAAAGGTATGTTCGTGGGTTTCCTGAAAGAATCAAAGGAAATATCACTTCTTCAAAGCCTGCAACTCTGCATGATGCAATCAACATGGCCCGTGAACTGGTCGAGCAATCAGTTCAGGGTAGGGCTGCAAGAATTGGGGAAAGCAATAAAAGGAAATGGGAAGACAACCAGAGAAACAACAACAACAACAACAACAATAACCATAACTACAACAACAACCATAACTACAACAATAACCGCAACCGAAACAACAATCATCACCAGCAACAAAACAGGAGACAAGAAACTGTCAGGGCATATGCTGCAGCCCCAGCTGAAGGAAAAATCTATGCTGGAAACTTACCAAAATGTAATCGGTGCAACTTACACCATCATGGACGATGTCCTCCAAAGTGCCAGAGATGTCAAAAAATGGGTCACCTGGAGAAGGATTGTAGAGTTAGGCTTCAGGGTGCAGGTAATGACTTCCTGCAGAATGTGACATGTTTCGGGTGTGGTGAGAAAGGACATTTCAAGGACAAGTGTCCGAAAGCAGGGAACCAGCAGAATGATGGAGCTCGTGGGAGAGCTTATGTGGTGGTTGAAAATCCACAGCAGAATCCGAATGTGGTCACGGGTACGTTTCTTCTTAATGATCACTACGCTTGTATTCTCTTTGATTCGGGTGCTGAGAAGAGTTTTGTATCTTCTGCGTTTACACATTTTATTAATATTGCCCCTGCCACTCTAAACACTAGCTACGAAGTAGAGTTAGCAGACGGAAAAGTCGTTAGCACCAATACCATTTTACGTAGTTGCACCTTAGTCTTGTTAAATCACGTGTTCAAAATAGACTTGTTGCCAACCCGGCTAGGAAGTTTTGATGTTATCATTGGAATGGATTGGTTGGCATACCACCGAGCTCTCATCGATTGTTATGAGAAGATTGTCCGTATTCCTCTTCCGAATGGCAAGATTCTTGAAGTTCAAGGCGAGAGGCCGGAAAAGGATCTTCGTTCACTTGCATGTATCAAGGCTGATGAGAAAAAGCTTGATGACATACGTGTTGTCCGAGACTTCCCTGAGGTATTTCCAGACGATCTGTTAGGTTTACCTCTTGTGCGAGAGATAGAATTTCGCATTGATCTGATTCCAGGCGCATCGCCAGTTGTTAGATCTCCATACCGGTTAGCCCCTTCAGAAATGTTAGAATTGTCGAACCAGCTTAAAGAACTTCAAGAGAAGGGTTTTATTCGACCAAGTCACTCACCATGGGGAGCACCCGTGCTCTTTGTCAAGAAGAAAGACGGTTCGATGAGAATGTGTATTGACTACAGGGAACTAAACAAGTTGACTATAAAGAACCGTTACCCTCTCCCCAGAATTGATGACTTGTTTGACCAATTACAAGGTGCGTGTTGTTTCTCCAAGATCGATCTTCGTTCGGGATATCACCAGTTAAGAGTTCGAGAAGAAGATATACCGAAGACCGCATTTAGAACACGTTATGGACACTTTGAGTTCACAGTCATGCCATTTGGACTGACAAACGCGCCAGCAATATTTATGGACTTAATGAACCGCGTCTGCAAGCCGTATTTGGACAAATTCGTAATTGTGTTCATTGACGACATCTTAATCTACTCAAAGTCAGAAGAAGAGAGCATAAATCCCATCTGAAAGACAATTTTAGACTTACTCAAGAAGGAGAAGTTGTACGCCAAATTTTCAAAGTGCGAATTTTGGTTACAAGAAGTCCAGTTCCTAGGACATGTGGTCAACCGTGACGGTATCCACGTGGATCCTAGCAAGGTTGAGTCGGTCAAGAACTGGAAGACCCCTGAATCGTCAACTGAAATCCGTTCATTTCTAGGATTGGGGTTACTACCGAGGTTTTATTTGAGAATTTCTCCAAGATCGCAAAGCCCCTCACCCTATTGACTCAAAAGAATAAGACGTATGTGCGGGGCGATAAGCAACATGAAGCTTTCCAAATTCTGAAGGAGAAACTATGCAATGCTCCTGTGTTAGCACTCCCCGATGGGCCCGATGACTTTGTGGTCTATTATGATGCATCAAAACAAGGTTTTGGGTGCGTGCTGATGCAGCAGGGCAAGGTGATAGCATATGCGTCAAGACAGTTAAAGAAGCATGAGAATAATTATACCACCCATGACCTAGGATTGGGTGCGGTGTGTGTCGCTCTTTAAAATCTGGAGACATTATCTTTATGGGACGAAAAGTGTTATCTACACTGACCACCAAAGTCTCCAGTACATATTTGACCAGAAAGATTTAAATATGCGCCAAAGGCGGTAGATCGAGCTACTCAGTGACTACGAGTATGAGATCAAATACCACCCGGGCAAGGCGAACATGGTGGCAGATGCCTTAAGCAGAAAAGAAAGACTCAAGCCAAGACGAGTACGTGCTATGAGTATTACTATCATTCTAACTTAAACAAGATTTTAAGAAGCGCAAAGCGAAGCTTCCAAGGATCTCAAAGCCCTAACTGAATGGCTAAGAGGATTAGAAAGACACTTTGAGCAACGAGATGATGGTGAAATTTACTTCTTTGATCGTATCTGGATTCCATCAGTTGGTGGTGTAAAAGGAAATTGGATCATGCGGATGAAAGCTTCATACTTCCTAGATATTCAGTACATCCAGGTGCGGATAAGATGTACTATGAATCTGAGAGACTTGTATTGGTGGCCTGGTATGAAGAGAGACATTGCCGGATAAGTAGCTAATGTCTTACCATTTCTAAGATTAAAGCTGAACATCAGATGCCCTCAGATTTCTTCAGGCAACCCAGAAAAATTCCTGAGTGGAAATGGAAAAAGATATACAATGACTTTGTTCACAATATAAGTTGCCAAAAAGTAGCAGTGGGCATGATCGATATGGGTCGATATTTAGATAGATTGACACAAGTTCGGCCTCAACTTCTTACCTATTCAGAAGACTACAAGACGGAGAAAATAGCAAAGATTTATACCAATGAGATTGTAGCGAGACATGGTGTGCCGGTGTCAATCATTTCAACCATGATGGTCCCGTTCAACTGTCACACTTATGGCAAGCTTTTCAGGAAGCGTTGGGTACGAGACTAGACAATGGAGTACGGCTTACCACCCTCGATACGGGAGGACAAAGGCAAACGACGGTCAGGGTACGTACTTATTCAGACGCTGGAGGATATGCTTCGAGCTAGTGTTATGGAATTTGGTGGCAATTTGGGATACTCATCTTCCATTGATTGAGTTTTCCTATAATAACAGTTACCACACAAGCATTAAGTGTGCACCATTCGAGGCTCTGTACGGGCGAAAATGTAGATCCCCCGTGATATGGACTGAAGTTGGAGAAAGTCAGCTTATTGGACCAGAGATTGTGCAAGAAACGACTGAAAAGATTGTTCAAATCAAGGAAAGATTAAAGACGGCTAGGAGTCGCCAGAAAAGCTATGCTGATAAGAGGCGTAAACCTCTTGAATTCCAAGTTGGAGACCGAGTGTTACTTAAGGTATCTCCATGGAAGGGAGTGGTACGATTTGGTAAGAAAGGAAAGCTAGCACCACGATATGTGGGACCATTTGAAATCATGGAGTGTGTTGGACCAGTGGCTTATCGACTAAAGTTACCCCAGGAGCTAAGCTGTGTCCACGACACGTTTCATGTGTCGAACCTCAAGAAATGTTTAGCTGAGCCAGATGTTCAAGTACCTTTGGATGAGATCGAGATCGATGAAAATCTGCGATTTGTCGAAGAGCCTATTGAGATCGTAGAGCGGGATGTGAAGAAGCTAAAGCGAAGAAGAATCCCATTGGTCAAAGTTCGTTGGAACTCTCGACAAGGAGCTGAGTATACCTGGGAGCGTGAGGACCAATTTCAAAAGAAGTATCCGCATCTTTTCTCTGAACCCGTACCTTCCTCAAGTGCCGCAACTTGAGCCTTGAGGACAAGGCTCTTCTAACCGGAGGAGACTGTAACATTCCGTATTTTCAGGTCTTTTACGACGTCATTAAATTCACTATTTTTTTTTCTCTCGTGCGCGTTTACTTTTAATTTTAATAGTTAAGTTAAATCGCGTAAGCTATAAATCAACAATTAGCGTAAACGGACACCAAAAGAATTAAAGTTTACGTCAAGTGATCATTATATTATTTTTACAAAAGTAATAATCAACTTTTTATATTTTATTTTTATGGGTTGCGTAAAACGTTTACGTTTCGCAATAAAATACGTTTAGGCATTAACGGAACCACCAAAACTTTTCTACGCTTCAACAAATACCCACAATTGTACCCAATACCTAAAATTTTCTAAATAACAAAGTTATTAACTAGTGAAACACCTTCCTTGATTTCATGGGAACACCTCCTAATTAGGGAACCAAAGGACATAACATTAATTAACTAGCTATGTACATCAAAGACCTACTTGGTCATCCTTAAATTCCTCTCCTTGTTTTCTTGTGTTCCTTGGACCGAAACCCCCCCCCCAAACCTTATTGACCTTGTTTGCCAAGCAAAACCCCAATTATCTCCCACTGTTTTTTGACCAAGACTTTACATGTTTTTACTTGTAAGGGCTTCCAACTTATTACCCTACTTTCCCTAAAATCCCTCTACATGTACCCTTGAAATAAGTACTTAGGGTAAATATAAATCCCCTAAACTAAAAGTAAACCACACACTATCCATTTCCAAGGTGTAAAACACACAAAAATTCTCTCCTTCCCCCCTCCTCTTACTAGCTCACGGCTAAACCACAAGACCAACACCAAAATCCAATACTAAAATTTTGTTTTATTTTAAACACATATTATAATACCATTCCCTACAACAATTATCTAGGAGTCCCCCCCCTAAGAAGATTTTAAAGGGCTTGGTTTTAAGTCCCCCCCTTTACAAGTTGTTAAGGCCAAGAAAAAATGGAAGATTTAGGGTTTAAGGGTTTTTTCAAGATTCTTCAAGCCTTTAAGTTTTTATAAATCTAAACAAGGGTTTAGATTTGTTGGGTTTATACAGATTACAATCAACCCATGAAGGTTACCTAAAACCCTGTTTTCATGTCCCCTTTAAACATTTTTGTTATCATTATTATGTGTATATAAAGTTCTATGTTAGGAACCATTAGGATGCTTTTTTTAAAAAACAAGTTTTTTATTTTTTTTTTTTTTATTGAAACACCATTCCAAACTTTTCTGTATTTGATTCGACATATAACCCTGGTCCATTTTATAATTTTTATATAAGAATTAGTACGTCCTCCAAATGATCAGTCCCAAATGGGATAAGAAAACTCGAAAAACGATTTATAACGAAAAAAGGATACGGACGAAATTTTCAAGTTTTACTTAAAATAAATACCTTTTTAAAAAAACTATTTTTTATAAAAAGTTTTACTATTCACCCGACAGAAACATTATACTGTTTTAAAACACAATAAATCGATACAACCTTTTTTAACTACTAAAAGACGCTCTCGAAAACAATCTCTAATAAAACGGAGTTAAAAAGAATAAGTTTACGACATTTGCGATAACCCTAAATCTATAAAAATAAAATATATAACTGTTTTTTATGAAACATAAAAATCACTATTCATTCAGAAAACTCAGATTTTTTTGTAAAATATTATATTTGATAACTGTCTTAATTACGAAGGCTGGATGTAAGAAACGAAAGAAACGGAAACTTAAAACGATAAAGGTTACGCTAGTTTTTTATACTTAAAGTAACTTTAAATAAACGTTTTTTACTTAATAAATATGAATTTCAACTAAAACATTTAGATGGTGCTGTTAGCTATATAGATTATAATGTGGTATTAGTTTAAGTCAAGTACAATATTATTTAGGGAGTTTTTCCATAATGAGGCCGCTTCCGAGGTGGGGCCGTATCGACGATGTTGGATTTATAACGTTTTAAGTGTCCCCTACTTCCTCCATAAACGTCACCTAAACAGGAAAACCTTCTTTAAATTAAATGATAGCCGAAACCGATAAGTATGATGAGCTAATAACGAACCTATAAATAATCAAAGTGATGTAGTTACTTTAAACGACCTTATATTTGGATTAAGGTTGCCTTCGGATTCCCCTTCATGACGCCATTTTTTCTTATTGTGAATACTTTGTTTGATTAAACCAAAAATTTCACTCCGAGGGGGAAGTTTTTCATAGCCCCCTTTTTAACTACGTGATAGTTTTTTACAAAAAATCTACGGGGTGAATACATTGCCTGTTTTTAACTATTTGGACAAAAGTGTTTTTTTTTTTTCTAAGTGGGTCCCCCTTCAAAGGTGTTATTTTTTTACCCAAGCGGAATGCTCAAAATCCCAGAATTTACTTGCCGAATTTTATTGCCTAAGTTTTTTATACCTTTTCTATTGCCCCGTGAAGTCCCTATTTTTTATCAATGAAATCTTTAATAGCTATTGTAAGTAAGCACGTGTTTTATAGTTGGGATGAAATCTATCGGGGCTGACAATCCCACCTTTCCTTGGGTCCCACTAGTTTTTTGATCAAGGTGCATTACATTTGAAAGGTTTTTTAGGTTGTCGGCAAAGACACCTAGAATTCTGATTGGGGCAGCAAATCTATAAGGCTTCAGGGTCCCATGAGCTTAATGCAATAAATAAATTGTTTTTTTTGACTAATTGAATGTGTTTCAGAGTCCTAAACTGACCGACTTCGATTTGTTGGTCCCACCCTTGTTTTTACCGATAAACCTATGATTTTCCACTCAACCGTTTGTGTTTTGAACTTTTTTAGCCCATGTAATTTTCAGTCCCTAGGGTATGGAAGATTTGGAGGAAGCCCCGTTGGTCGGATATCAATTGAAAAGACGATTCAGTGTTTTTTTTTTATCTAAAAGTTCCCCTAATGCAACGTTATTTATCTTTTAAAAACTTAAGTCATCTTTTTGGTTTATGAAGCCCCCTTTTATTGTTTAATTTAAATATGTAAACTTGGAAATGTTTTTTTTATTACTCCTTTTAAAAACATATGAGACCTAAATGTTTATAAACTCTGATATGTTGCTATGGCGAATCAAAATGAAATCCCTTGTCCCCCCTAAACCGTCCACCCCATTTTATAGGGTCCGTTTTTTCCTAATATCTATTGTTTTTGTACTTTTTGACGTAGCTCCCCATTTGTTTTAACTAATTCCCGCGGCTACCTGTAATTTTTTGGGGGTGTTTACATAAACAACTAATTGGTCCACATAATGCACCTAATTTAACTGCCCAAAACCTATTATCCCATGTAATATCGAGTCAATCAATACAACACTATATCCCAAGGGTGCTAACCGAGTTTTTTCCGGCCTACAAACAGATCCGCCAATGAGAGTTTTGGGCCCTTAGAGAAAAAACGGATCAAAGTCCACCAATACCCATGTATCCTACATAATTGGTAAAAATATAACCGAAAACTTTAAAATTATGGTTGAATTAAAAAAATGTGTATAAAAAGGATAATGGAACTTCCTAATATCAATGTTTTAACCCTCCGAACCAATTAATTTCTTTACAGTTTTAAGAGACATACGCCAAACACAAATTTTCCAAACAGAAACACGAAATATGAATACAACGGAGAAATTACCTGAAACCGATTTAGGGTGTTTTTACGAATTATGAAAATCATAAAATTAATAATAACAGTTTAAAATCATGGCCAATGAACCACTTCTAATGAGCAAGTTTACTCCCCGATCAGTTTAATTTCTTCAGTTTTCAAAGAGCATACCGGAAAAACAACATTCCAACAGAAAAACAATTAATGAATATTAACGGAGAATTAACCCGTGAAACCAAATTAAGGGTTTTACGAATATGATTTCCATAAAAAGTATAAATAAATAGTAAATACGGGGGCAATCCCAAATGACCAAAAGAACGAATTTGTAAATTTCCATAGAATTGGTAACTATGCTTTTATTTCCAATTCCATGTCAGATTACAACAATGTTTTTTTTTGTTTATGTTTTTTCCTACAATAATCCATCAAAACTTACGTTTTCTTAAAATTATTTTTAGGTAAATACCAACAATTACGTTTTTTCTAATGGCAAGATTGTTTAGATACCCTAAATTTTGTAACAGCCTACGTCTTATTTTTTATTTTATATAATTTTCAAAAATCAATTCCTAAATTAATCTAATTTAACCTAAAAAGAATGAATAATGTCCTCAAAAATCAATTTCCAAATTTTATCCTTAAAATTGAAATATACTAGAATTATCTATCCTTATATATCCCCGTACGAAAATTTTAAATAATAGAAATTCGAATAAAGAAGTTATTACAAAATAAATGAATATTTGGGTTTTTTTCGCAAACCTAAAACACAAATAAAATTGGAAGTTGGATTAAGTTGTTTTTTAAAATACCTTTTACATGATAAACAATATGTCAAAGTTTTCAAACCTTGCCATATATTATATTTTTTAAAAAAAATTTCCGAATTAATTATTCACACAAATATTAAATTATTAAATACAAAAATTAATAAAAAAATCATGCTATTGTTAAGTGCCAATCCATCGTGTTTGTTTTTTCCCATTTTCAATAAACCCAATGGTTGGCAACTATGTGGCAACCCCTATTAAAATTCAGGTCCCCATTAGTTTTATCCCGTGGCCGTTTCCTGTCATAAATCTATGTGGCAACTATTGGGCAACTCCTATTTTAAATTTCAGTCCCATAGTTAGCCCCTATGTATGTGCCATGTCATCGTTGAGTGGCGTTGAGTCCACTAAATTAATTATTAATCCAGTCCAATAGTTTACCCCCTATATTAAATATATAGTATATATCTAATATATATAATATGTATAATATAATATATATAATAATATAGATATATATATATATATATAATATATAATATATATATATATATATATTATATATAGTATATATATTATATACCCTCCGCTTTACGTAATAAGATTGTGTGCGTCCCGTACCGGCCTCAAAAACATTTTCCCCCGACATATTATCATTTTACGTGTGTGTCCCCATAGGCTCGAATAAGTTTCCGGACATATATTATTTCTACATGGACATATTCCAACAACTCCCCCTTAGACATGTATAAATAATATAATAACATTGGTAAGTGTCTAGCAACACGCCAATGCTCCTAGAAATATCCTAGTGTGGTTTCATAAAGTCACAGACAAAATAATTTACGAATTTACAATCCCTTTGTTTCAGATATCATGTTAAAAATGGATATGGATCAAAGTCATTCTATTATTTAACGATTTTATTTCTCGTATATGTAACCAATCAAGATTACCGAAAATCAATGAGACATATCTACATGAGTTTTCGGGTACGGCCATACACACATCTGATTAATTCTACGAGGGGTCCGGTGGCATCATTCTTCAACTATTGAAGGAACAAATTCTTTATTGACTACAAGTGTCTAGTCACCATGCTTCACAATCACTTCTGAAATAGCCCTTATTAGTCACTTTTTTCAGAATAACTTAAACTAGATCAAGAAAGATTATCCACACATGCAAGACCTACTTGCATCTCAAGTCTAAGGATTCTAAAATAAAATCACTTACAAGATTTACTTAATAACAACAATCCATAAAGTAATATTCTTATTAGTTGGGAAAATCCAATATTCATCTTATGAATATTATGTGAGTTTGGTGGCACAAGCTTTATTATCCAAGATATCACCAATCACTCAGGTTTGTCTTAATTTAACAATATTCTCATATTATTAACCGACAATAGATTAATTTAGAATAATAAATATTATTCGTAGATTTAAACATGCAAATATAAGACACAGTTTATAATAAAAATAACAAAAATATCAAGCATCATTATCATAAAATAAAATTATTCAAACATCCTTTATCCAAATACTAAAAACAAAGATCTACATGAAACTACTAGCTAAATGAAGTCTTATGCTCCTAGCATCTTGAGTAAGCTTTCCTTTAGGTAAAGCCTTCGTAAAAGGATCAGCTAGATAGTCATCTGTGTGAATTTTAAAAAGATTTATCTCGCCCAGTTCAATACATTCGTGAACATAATGGTATCTTCTATGATAGTGTCTGACGCCTTTCTGAACCCCCGGTTCATCAGCAATAAGAAGTGCGACAGAATTGTCGCAAAACATCTTAATCGGTTCGTTTATTGTTGGTACTATACCAAGCCCTGAAATAAACTTCCTAATCCAAACAGCTTCCATTGTAGCTTCTGAAGCAGCAATATATTCAGCTTCTGTAGCAGACATTGCGGTAGTACTTTGCTTGGAGCTCTTCCAGTCCACCGCGCCTCCGTTCAAAACAAAAACATATCCTGTCCGAGACTTGATATCGTCTTTGTCAGTCTCAAATCCAGAATCACAGTAGCAGTCAACTCGAAGTTCAGCTTCTGAATTTCCACCATAAACCAAAAACTTATCTTTAGTATTTCTTAAATACTTAAGAATATTTTTCATTGCAGTCCAGTGAGGTTCACTAGGATTCTGTTGGAAACGGCTTGTTATATTTTGTGTGAATGCAACATCAGGTCTAGTGCATCTAACTGCATACATAATGGATCCCACAGCTGAAGCATAAGGTACATTTTGCATACACTGCACCTCTTCAGGTGTTGAAGCACCTTGTGTTTTGTTCAAGTCAAGTCTTTCTTGCATAAGGGTATGACACTGTTTGGAATTATCAATTTTATATCTCTTCAAGATCTTATCCATGTAAGCACTTTGACTTAGTCTAATCAATCGCTTTGACATATCTCTATAGATCTTGATTTCAAGAATAAATGCTGTTTCCCCTAAATCTTTCATAGCAAAAAACTTTCCAAAATAATTCTTTACACTTTGTAAACTTAGAATGTGATTTCCCATGATAATTATGTCATCAACATATAAGAATGTAACATTACTCCCACTATCCTTTTGATATACACATGGCTCATCAAGATTTTGAGCAAAACTAAACTTTTTGATTTCCTCATCAAATCTTTTATTCCAGCTTCTTGATGCCTGCCTATGACCATAAATGGATCTTTGAAGCTTGCATATTTTTTTGGGATGTTTAGGATCAACAAAACCTTCAGGTTGTACCATATAAATGTCTTCATCAAGATAACCATCTAAGAAGGCAGTTTTGACATTCATTTTCCATATCTCATAATCATAGAACGCCGCTATAGATATGAGAATCCTAATAGCTCTAATGTCAGCAATAGGTGAGAACGTTTCTTCATAATCAACCCCGTAGAGTTGAGTATAACCCCTTGCTACAAGACGAGCTTTATAGGTGTGTACAATGCCATCCATGTCAGTCTTTTTCATATAAATCCACTTACTCCCAACAGTCATACAATTAGGAGGAAGATTGACCAAGACCCATACCATATTGTCTATCATGGATTGCATTTCCGCTTTTATAGCATCGAGCCACTTATCAGATTTTGGATCTAACATGGAAGCTTTATAGCTAGTAGGTTCATTAAGATCCCCTATACTATGCTCCTCCGCCTTTACATTTAGACATAAGTGATTTGGAGCTCAATGTGTCCTTTCGGACCTACAAATTAGAATCACTTCCTCTTGAGGTGGTTCGAAACCTTTAACCTCCATAGAAATTTTGCTAGTGATTTCAGAAGATAATGTATCTTCATCTTGAATTTCTTCAAGGTCTATGGCCCTCCCACTGACTTTTTAAGTTATGAGACTTTTCTCAAAGAACTCAAAATACCTTGAAACAACAATTTTGTTTTCAGGTGGGAAGTAGAAATAGTAACCCATTGTTTCCTTTGGGTATCCTATAAAGATACACTTAACAGATCTTTGTTGGAGTTTGTCAGGCGTATATGATGAGGTGTCATTTTATACACTTTTTCGGGGTCATTTAACCCCCTAAATCGTGCATTTATGCCCCAAAAAAAGGTACTTAATCGTTCCTTTTCAGGTATTTCGCATTTGGAAGACATTTGGAAGAAATACACGTGACTTGGGCTCATTTGGAGAAGAAACGGACAAGACTACGGACCTACACCAACATTCGCAAGAATTTCTCTACAGTGACTGGAGACGGCGTCACCAATATTGTAACACCCCCATATCTGGGTAGCAGCGGAATATTGAATATCCAAGGGCGTTACTTCATAGATCAATAGCACAAGATATGAGAACGACCACTAACGTGTCATTTTAAAGAGATACATTGGATTAACAAAATACTTGTTCATTACATAAGCTCATGGCTTCAAATTGTTCGACAATATAGGTAAAGATTTCAGTTTACAACAAATGTCCCCAAAATGTAATACGCCCAGATCTTAATACTGACTCTTTCCAAAGAGTGACCCCCAATGTATCTGAGCACCCCGTGCCTTATTGACCTGAGAAAACATGCTTAAAATATCAACATAAAGTTGGTGAATTCATAGGTTTATGTAAATCAACAGTAGGACCACAAGATTTCCAAGTGTATGATTAAGCAACAAATGCAAACATCATAAAAAGTAATTACGTTTTCCTAAGCTCATGACACTGAAGCTCGACATGTATGAATGCAATA